>CATIWK010068859.1:0-12041 GCA_949634005.1 Mallotus japonicus
AAAAACGGAAAAATTGAGACACCAAAAATGTCATTATCCCTTTTAACAATTGAGAGGAATTTTATCTCACATGATCATAAATTGGATTTATGATTTTTTTATTAATAATAAAGAGTTTCGTATGTTTTAAATATTAATAGATTACATAATAGAAGATAATCATTTCCTTTTAAATAAGGTGGAAATAAATTCTATAAATCAACATCGAAAATATTCAAACTATATACCTTAAAATACCCTAAGAGAAAAATGATCACTTGACTATTCTCACATTAGCTTAATTTATAATTCTTTAGTACTATAAAAAGAATTTTTACTATTTAATTACTTAATTTTCAGTAAACACATGCATCTTGAATCTTTTAATCTGTGATAATATTAAAAATTTAATTTTTTACTGATTGCACCTGTGAAATTTATATTTATAATATTCCACACATATAAATAAAAATTTAAATAATATTTCTTATTAAGAGTAAGAATTAATAATTATAATTTTTAACAAAGCAAATTAACAATACGGCCTTATTTTAAAAATATATAAATATTTTATTTATGTCACAAATTAAAACACAGCTTCCAGGAAATGTCACTTTGACTATATTTATATATATATACAAACATTGCTTTCTTCTCACTTTCTTTATTTGTGGCTTGTAGGGTGCATTGATGTGATTGGTTTCATGGTCAAATAAAACGTGGATATATGCCTAAAATATGTTTTTCTTTTTCAATTTTATTCAAATAGAAGAATGAAATACATTGTGTGCAAGTGCATGAACATTTTGAGGGAGCAAAAATCAATTAAAACAAAAAATGATAATAAAAAGTTGAATGAGTTGACAACTGGCCTAAGTGACTTTTTTCATTTTTAATTGATTAATTTGTTTGATTAATTCAAATTCTTATAAAGAATAATGGATATATGGTCCGATTTTGAAAATATATTAATATTGTGCATTTTTTCATTTGGACCTAGCGATTTTAAATGATATATATATAAAAATATCTGTAATTAAAATAAATTTTAATTATTACATGAATATTATTTTGAGAATCCTACGATTTTGACAAATGTCGCTTGTTAGGACCCTATTACAAGATCACGGACATATATTTTACTATTTATAAGAATGAAACACCACAACAATGGGTTTCAACCATCTGTAATAGTAAAATTTAAGAAAAATCTTTGATAAATGTTACGAGAGTTCTAACATGTGACCTTAAAGTTCTAGGACCTCAACATTATTCTAAGTCCTATCGGCTATATTAATACTATTGTGTGATGAAAAATTTACTATAAAATAATTTGTACTCAAAATTGTATTTAGATAGTCCAATTAAAGTGTCATTTTATCAAAACAACATGCGCTATTATTATTATTATTATTATTATTATTATTATTATATGCAGAAATATACATCTATTATTATTATTTCCTTTTCCAAGTGTCAACAAAAATCAATCATATAATAAAATTCAATAAACAGTATGAGTAGTGTAAAAAGAGTCAAAGAAAGAGGCTTAGTGCCATATAGCCATCAATGGAACAAAAAATGTAGGCCTGCCCATTAGCTAAAATAATGTAATGAATATGATTGGTAAAAGTAGTTAATAGTTAATTTATTCTCAAAAAAAAAAAATTAATAGTTAATTAAGGTTCTTTCAGTGCACGTAAAGGGTAGACAAGTCAAACTTAAGTGACTTTTTTTTTTTTTTTGACCGAAACTTAAGTGACTTTTGGACTTTACTCTTTTAGTCATACAAATTAATTTGAATTAGTTCATAAATACTATAAATTTATCTGAAATTAAATATATAATTTAAAATACATAAAAATTATAAATTTCTGCTATGTATATTGATATAAATAAAATTAAAAATTATCAAATTAATTATTATTTAATGATAACCATTGATTACTTTTCGTGTATCTATATTAATAATATATATTAATAGTTCTGATTAAATAAATTAATCTAATAATTTTTACTTTTATTTGTATAAATACAAATATGTGTCTTGAAAAATAATTAAAAATTTAAATTTTATTTATTTCACTTTTCTTATTTCTCCCTCCATTTTATATTGTTTCTCATTTTAAATAAATATATTTATTTCAATTTACCTATCATTATAAAAAAAAAACTAAAAATATTTTCTTTTACTCAATAGAAGTCCATCTAATTAAAAAATAATTAAAGTGATAATTTTGAGTATTTTAATAAAAATAACTTAGTATTTATACAATAAAACTTTTTAATATTTATAAATGATTCCAAATGACATATAAAATAAATGAAAAGAATACAAAATTAAAAACCCATCCGTAATTAGAGAAAAAGCAAGCATATATAAAACTTAATAATAAGCCTTTTTTACATTCATTTATTTTCTTTTAAATATTTGTTCAAATTTATCCGTGTATAAAAAATCATGCACATGTGCAATATTGTCAAATTAACATCGTAGGAAGAATATTCTTTTAGCTAAGTTAGCAACTTGCTAAAAGATGATATTATTTGAAAATTACCTAATTTCTTTATTAAGGTAGCCATAGTTGAAAATTTTACGAATGAATATATATTATGAACCAAATTCCCACTCGTATATGAATATAATTGACATTGATTAATTAATTTCAATTCCTTGTTGCCTTTTATTTTATTTTTTTTTTTGAAAGGTGTTGCCTTTTATTTATGTTTGTTAATTTTTAGCAATATTTTTCTTCCTATTTTCAAAGCAAAACTTAGTCCAATTTGCTTGATTTTTCAACAACGTTGACCCAGTTGTACTTGATTCTTCATCAAAAGGCACATGATTGTCTACCACTTGTGTTTATATGAAAAAAAAAAATATATATATATTATTTCACTATAATGATTTTTTTTCTTTAAGTAATTTTTGTGTTGTTAAACTCAACATAATTAGCCAGTTCCAACTTTGTAAATTATTCTAAAAATTAGTCATGAATCCGCACTTTACGCGGACTGTAAATAATATAAATTTAAAATAATTAATTAAATAATTTAATAAATTAAAATTGATTTAATTAAATATAAAAATAAAAATTTAAAAAGTTATTGCAATATTTTTTTTTTTTTAGAATTAGAATTTCATTAGAAACCAAAGAAGCTCCAGCCAGGTTAGAGAATACAAAGAGCACAACAAAATACAGCCTCTGCTAAATAGCAAGTTGGACAAGCAGGGATTACTCTCATCAGTAACCACTATAAACAACGAAACTAACAGCAAATATGCCAACACCCCTAGAAAAGGAACACCATGAAACAAGCCATCGGCTTGAATTGCATAGACGAGCAACCACAAATCCAAGGTTCAGGGTATGCTCAAGGATCAGAATCTTCATGGTTATCTTCTTCATCATTAACAACAACTGTATAGACATATCTTAGATTAGTTCTTCTCAAGAATCTTCATGGTTATCTTCTTCATCATTAACAACTGTAGAGACATATCTTAGATTAGTTCTTCTCACCCTTACTATGAGTTTAAATTTCTTTATCTCACTCTCTGAGGAAGGGGCTGTGATGCAAGATATGATTCACTCTAATCTTGTGAAATGATGGACATGCAATAACCCACATAGGAGCAGATTTCAAACATATCCCCTAAACACTGAAGATGAGATTAAACCCACACAACAACCAACAAAAATCCAAGAGACCAAAAATTATTCATAAAATGTTTGAGATCTTGCTTCAAATCATAAAGATCTGCTAATCATATTAGAAAATATTAAGTTTCTTGGGTGATTTTTGGCCAAAAATCACCCAAGAATAGTAAATAAGATGAAGAAGACGCAGAGCTTTTGAAAAAAAGGCGTTCTTTATGAATATTTTATTATTTTATTATTTTTTATTAAAAGTACATATATGTATATTTTTAATTTGTATAGTAATAATAATAATTGAATAAATAAATTAAAGATAGAAAATAGTTAAATTATGAAATGTTTTAATTAGCACAAAAGATATAATTTATGATGAAAAAAGGTGGAACATTTAGGATAAAATAGTATTAGAGTATTTTACATATTCATGAATATGTGTATTTCAAAATAAAAATTTTTATATTTTTATATAAAATATTATGAATTTAATAACTCAACACATAAACTTTGACATTATATATAGATTGAGGGGAATATAAATGAAAGGGAAGGGAATTGGAGGGGAACTAGATTTTTTTTTATTTAGCTATTAAAAATTAATAGAGGAGGAAGAGAATTAAAGAGAAATTATTCTCCCTCGTCCCCTTTACAACCCCTTTACAAAAGGTGAAATTGATTACACCCTAAATTGATGTATAAGATATTTTAACCCAAAAACACATTATAATTTAAAATTTTATTTTCTTTTTAAACATTTCTCCTTCTTTTCCATTTTTAAATTACTTTACAATAAAAAAAATTCCCCCATTTCTCTTTATTTTTTAAACAATGGTGTTATTAATTGTAATGTAATTTTTTATTCAAAACATAAATCACATGTTTTATTTTATTTTATTGCAGTGTACAAAACATACGTAATACACACAAAACCATGGCAATCATATATTTTATTTTGTCATAGAAAATTTGCATAAAAATTGATCAGGATAATTTTTATATATTTTTTAAAATTTTTATATTCTTTTTATCTGATTTATAAAATTTTTCTTTTGTGTACTATTGATTTGTTTGATAAATTATAGATTTTTTTTGCATCCAAGATCTCTCTCTCTCTCTATATATATATATATATATATTAAATTCTAAGTTCTAAAGTCATTAAACTAAAAATTTGACAAATATTCACCTTTATATTTAAGTATTCACTCTAAAAATTAATGTGTCAAACTATTAAACATCCTAATTTTTTATTAAAAATAAAATATTTACCATAGTTATTTATTTAATATTATTTTTTAATTTAAACACTATTATACATATTTTCAATACTACTCAAATTCTAAAAATATTTATATATTACGTATTTCTTTACCTTAAATCACTCAAAATATTTTTTCCATACCATTAAAAAAATTATATTAATTACTTAATATTATTTTTTTAATTAAAACACTATTGTACATACTTCAATACTAATCTAATAATTCTAAAAACAAATCTTATTATAACTAAAAAATTATGGCAACAAAAAAAATAAAATAAAATTAATGTGATATATTTTATTTTTAATTTATTTAGTTATTATTCTATTCTAATTAATTATTTAATCATTTTATTTTACAGTTCGCGCATTGCGCAGATTCATGACTAGTTTTTAATTAAATTAAAAACACTTCACACGGAAAGTTAAGTAGCCTAATGGTGTAATTTTTATTGGCATTAATACGTTAAAAGTTGGATCCTTACATTTCTCTAGGGTGTTTGGTTGATCTAATATAGCTAGTTGATAAAGGTTTCTCCTTAATCTACTAACTTTTAGGTGTTTGGTGAGAAAATCAATAGCTAGTTGTATTATCCAAAACAATTATGAATTTGATTAGTTTTATTTTTAATTTTTTTCGATTAGCTATAGCTGATTTAAATTTATTTATTTTAATTTGAATTGTACTATCCTTATTAAAAATAATTAATAAAAAAATTTTCTAAAATAAAAGTGTATAATCAATTTTTATAATTTATAATAGATTAAATATTATCTAAATTACAATTAGCCATTAAATAACTATAATATTTATTTTTATATTTCTAAAGAATTTACATTAATAAAATTTATATTTTAAATTTAATTTTCACATAGTTTTTATCAATAATTTTGATAATAAATAAATTAAAGGTAACAAATTATTATTTACCACTATATTTTTTTTAAAAAGATTTACATAATTAAAAAAATACTATAATATCAAGCTATATTCAAAAACATTTATACCTTAATTATCATTTGATATACTAACAATAACAACTAATAAAATTTTACTAAATGATTTATATTTATCAACTACCAATTGTAGCTAGTTAATCACAACAATTATCAACTATGAGATTATATAAACAGTTGCAGCAAATAGGCTCTAACATTTAATTATATTTTTTTATTCATTTACGATTATTAGAAAAAAAAAATTATCACCATCTAAATATAATTCTATTTTTGAATAATTGAAGTTTTATTTTTCTATATTAAAAGAAGAATGACTCCATAAACATAAATCTTAATCAATTCTGGTTCACTTCATTTATTTATTGATCAATGACTGCTTAAAAATATAAAGACAATCATACAAGATAGGCATCAATCTTTTTGTTACACCATGCGCAAAAAGCTTATGGTAAAATCCTCAATTATTACATTAATATATATATGATTAAACTAATAGCATGAGCTTAATTAATTAAAAGTGGTGAGTGGTGACATATATAAGAATCAAAGTACAAATTGAGGACATGATTAAGTTGGAATTTCAAACTCTAAAAAATTAGTAACAATATTCTTTTCAGATTGGCAATTTTCAAATGTCGGTAGGCTGAGGATTACAGCTTTGACAAACTTTATAACTGCCAAATTATTTTTTTTTTTTAATTTTGATTTTATTCAAAAAAAAAAAAAGCAAGTTGTTATATACCTTTTTCATCATTCAAAAAGCTTGACATTCAATTCAAAAAAAAAAAAAAGCTTGACATTAAAAATTGTACACTTGCATCCCCCAGTCGACACAGTCAAGATTTTACTCATTGATGGCTCTAATCTCAGCCACATTTTTTAGGTATAATACAATTAAATTAATCCACAAAGGTTATCTTGTTATAATAAGATTAAAAAAATTGATTTTTTTTTTTTAAAAAAAAGTTGAAATATATATGATTTCATATAAAGACTGCAACCCTGATTTTTCCCTTGAGTTAAATAATTTTTAGATGAAATTTTTAAATAAAGTTCAGATTAATTTTATGCTAATAATGGTCCTATTTTTTAAAATATATTCATTATATTTATTTAAAGATAAATTAATTATCACCTTCAAAGTGGTTAATTTAGTTGATACAAATGACACTATATTTGCTAAAATTACATCTTGGCAATAACAATCTTTTCCATTTTTTTAAAATGAGCTGCTCTACATAATAGTTCAGATAAAAAATTGAAAAACAAAAGCTAAAAAAATGAGAATCTTTATAAAGTTTTGACATATATATATATATATACATTGCATGCGTAAAGGCAAAATAAAAGTAAAAATGACAATTTAAAAAAAAAAAACAGAAGAAAAAGCAAAAATGAGAAAGTGTTTTAAAAGACAACTGCATGCATATGGATTTTGTTGAGGGTATGTGATTTCGTATCTTGCCTAAAGTACCTGGAATAAGAAAAGATAATTACATATTAAAAAAAATTAAATATGAAAGTGAATTATTAACTTAAATACATATATAAAATGTTTAATGTATATAAACAATTTTTTTTTGAAACTGTATATAAACAAATTAAATGTATAAAGAACATATTTTTACAGTTTAATTTACTTTTGTGATTTGGATATGGTGGCTTATTTCACTTTATATAGCTCATAGATAATTTCCAAAAATTCAAGTTGAGATGAATATTTTTATTAAGAAAATAAAAAATCTCTATATTTGTTTCACACAGAGAAATTTTGAACTTAAATTTTATATATGAAAAACAAATGTTAAAAAATAAAAAATTACATGTTTTATGAATTCGTCCGACTACATTTTAGATTAATTATAGCGTGTGACCAAATAGTATGTCAGAGTTTTCTCCCTTGTCGGGGACGGAAACTGAGCCACCAAATCCCGATGTTCAACACTCTCAATCCAAAGAAAACCTTTCAAAATCACCAGTGTCTTACCGAGACACATTCTTGCGCAGCTGCGACGATGAGAATGACATGTTTCGGCCAAATTCTGATTGCTCTGAAGACAATATTGCTGTTGACAGCAACCAGATAGGACCGATATTCACTCTCTCCGATAGACTTCGTGATGAAATCCGACGACCTTGGAAACATTTTGTCATCGTAAAACTCTTTGGTAGACAAAATCGGATACAGAACTCTATCTGAACGTATTAAATCTCTATGGCAGCCAAGAGGCTCATTCAGAATCATGGACATGGACAATGACTTCTTCATGGTTCAGATGCATGACGAGAACGATGTTGATAGAGCTCTTACGAATGGCCCATGGACTATTCTTAGGCATTATTTAACGGTGCAACGTTGGACACCTAGTTTCAAGGCCACAAATGCAGCCATCAATTTGGTGACAACTTGGATCCGTCTCCCAGGCTTACCAGTGCAATATTATCATGAAGTCGTGTTACGGAAGATAGGAAACACGTTGGGAAAGACTTTAAAAGTGGACCTGAACACTCAACTGGCTACGTGTGGGAAATTTATGAGGATGGCTGTGGAGATCGATTTGGGCAAACCTCTAATGTCTCATTTTACTCTAGATGGAGAAATTCAACAAGTAGAATATGAAGGCCTTCCTCAGATTTGCTTTCATTGCGCACGAGTTGGCCACAGTGTTTTGTTTTGTCCTCACCAAAATCATCCATCCGACATGGAAACAAATTCGCCAATGGGAGAAGTAATGCCACAGGCACAACAAGCATCCGAAGTTGGAATGGCAGCAGATAGTGCTTCTTTTGAACATAGGCCATGGCTTCATGCACAACGAAGACAAAGGAAGCCTAGGAAAGAAAGCCAGCCGGAAAACGTTGCCACAGTTCCTAAGAAACGGTTTGAGAAGAACCCTGACTCAGGAAGGAATCTGGACGGTGACTCAGGCTCCCGATTATCGGCATTGATGGAGGAACAAGAAAAAATAAGTGAAGATCACGCTGACTTAGCACCACTTGTGGAGCCACATGCTTCGAGTTTCAACAAAATTTGGAAGAAAAAAGAAAAGGTAAGCAAGAGCAGTCCCACCACCCAGCACATGGAAGGAAAAATTTGTAATGAAACAAAAATGAAAACGGTGATTGACAAGGAGAGGGCCCTAGCTGAATTCCAAAAAAGCATAGCATAATTCAATCAAAGTAGTAGTGGGCCTTCAACCTTTGCCCTCAAGGACATCTCCAACGTCTTTAATCCGGACCAACCTCTCAATAATCCTTTCCATCACATGGCTGCCAACCCTTTGGTAATATTTGGAGTTAAAAAACCTCTGGATATAACAAGGAAAATGGTTAAAGTAATAAGAAAAGAAAATATGGGGAACGATGTAGGGACACCTGCAAGAAAACCAAGAAAGCAACAAATGGAGCTTGTGATAACTTTGAATCCTCCTTGTGCTGAGATTGTTGATGTAGAAGCGCACCAAGCCGACAACTAAGGATGGTGTAATCAAGTATGCTTTCTTTTCTTTATTTAATATTTATTATGTCAATACTTTCATGGAATTGTCAAGGTGATAAAAGCACCAGATTTTGTACTGCTTTCAAAGATTTTTTTCATGTCCATCATCCCTTAATTTGCATTATTCTAGAGCTTAAAATTAGTGCTCATCAGGCGGATATTACTATTAAAAAGATGGGTTTTTCCAGAAACTATAGAGAAGAGGCAAGAGGCTTTGTTGGTGGCATATGGGGTGCTTTGGGACGACAAGACAGTTAATCTTAATATTATTGCTTCTTACCATCAGTTTGTGCATTTCAGCTTTTCTCAGGGAGAGACTCTCTCTTATTACACCGCAGTCTATGGCAAACCCACTGCAGTCACCAGAGAAGCCTTATGGAAAGAAATTAGACAACTCCACAGCTCCATTGATGCTCCTTGGATCCTTATTGGCGATTTCAATATCTATTTGGGTCGAGAAGAAAAAATAGGCAGCACCAACATTCCCACAGCTAGCTGCAAAAATTTTAGAAACATGATTAATGACTGTCAGCTCATTGATATTGGGTACACAAGGCCTAAGTAGACTTGGGAACGCAGTAGGGTGAAAGAAAGACTTGACAGGGAACTTATCTCTAACTCTTAGCGCCTAGCTTTTCCTGGGGTAGTTTTATTTCACCTCCCTCTTATCAAATCGGATCACAGGCCAATTCTTCTCAATTTCTTTAGTCATTCTCCTCCGCCAAAGAATTTAAGGCCATTCCTGTTTCAAGCAGCATGGCTTACTCATCTAGGCTTCAAGCAGTGGGTTCAGGATAATTAGAAGTGGAATGGGAATTTTATGGAGACAACTAGCCAATTTATGGATTTGCTGAAAAAATGGAACAAAACAGTTTTTGGCAATGTGTTTCAAAAGAAAAAATCCATTGTGGCTAAATTGCAATCCACTGATCACATCCTTGAATACAGAAGTTTAAACCGACTCAAGCTCCTCAAAGACACCTTATCCTCAGAATATGAGCAAATTTTAATCCAGGAGGAGATTATATGGTTCCAGAAATCCAAGCAGTGATGGTTAAAATTTGGTGATTGTAATTCTTCTTACTTCCATACCTCTACAATTATAAAGAGGAGGTACAATAAAATTGAAACTCTGAAAATCAATGGTAATTGGATTTCAGATGTTGATAAAGTGAAGAAAGTGGTGAGGGTTTTTTATATTCAGCTTTATGCAGAAGAAGACTCAGATGTCAGATCATCAAGTTAGCCGAACTTGTTCCCCAAGCTTACTGACCTTCAAACCATGGATATTGCTCAAGAGATTCCTGATGATGAAATTAAAAAAGCCATCTTTAACATGAATCCTTCTAAAGCCCCAGGCCCAGATGGCTTACAACCTCTATTTTATCAGAGTCAATGGGATATAGTGGGGAAATATGTTTGTGCTTTGGTGAATAATTTTTTTATTCATGGTTGCTTGGATGCTCGGCTTAATGAAACTTTTATTGTCCTAATTCCAAAGATCCCCAGTCCTACTTCCATGCTCCATCTTAGACCAATTGGCTTATGCAATGTAGCCTACAAAGTCATCACCAAAGTAATTGTAAATCGGTTGAAGCCTTTTATAGAGAAAATCATAGACCAAACCCAAAGCAGTTTTGTCCCTGGCAGGCAGATAACGGACAATGTAATTATTTTCGAGGAGGTGGTCAATTCTATGAAAGGTGGAATCACAAAAAGGGGTAATGGCCATTAAAGTTGACTTAAAGAAAGCTTATGACAGGTTTTTATGGCAATTTATTTTGGAATCCCTAGAGGCTACTGGAATGCATCCGAATTTAATTTCGAGAATCATGACTTGTATTACCACGGCAAGTTTAAGTCTAGTTTGGAATGGTGAAATAACAGACAAATTCACTCCCTCTAGAGGAGTCAGGCACGGAGACTTTATCTCCCCTTATCTCTTTGTGATTTGTATGGAAAGACTGGCTAATCTCATTAAGTCTTTGATCTCTCAAGGAATCTAGAAGCCTGTTTATCTTATAAAAAATAGGCCTCCTCTTACTCATATGTTTTTTGTTGATAATCTCCTTTTATTTGCCGAGGCCTCCACTAAGCAAGCAATTGTAATTCAAGGCTGTCTAGATGAATTCTATGGAATTTCGGGTCAAAGAGTAAACAAGGAAAAAAGTCGTGTCTTTTTCTCAAAACGGGTCTCTTATATGCTCTCTTCAATAATTTATAGCAAACTGGGTTTTGTTAAAACAGATGATTTGGGCAAATATCTGGGATCCAATGTTCTTCATGGAAGAGTGGACAGATTTACTTTCAAGACGACTGTGGATAAAATAAAAATAAAGCTGTTATGATGGAAAGCTAGAAATCTTTCTTTAACAGGGAGGATAACTTTAGCCAATTCTATTTTGCAGGCCATGCCTATCTACCCAATGCTTACAGCCAAGTTCCCTCTCTTAACTTGTCGGGAGATTGATAAGGTGATCAAAGATTTCGTGTGGGGCTCCCAAGAAGGTAATAAAAAAATTCACTTGGTAAGCTGGGAAGATATTTGCAAGCCTAAAAGTCATGGAGGTCTCGGCTTAAGAAAAGCAGAGGATATCAATAAAATTCTTTTGATGAAATTAGGTTGGAGGTTCATCTCTAACCCGGAAGCACTTTGGGTGAAAATTCTCAAATCCAAATATGG
>CATIWK010068864.1:0-12144 GCA_949634005.1 Mallotus japonicus
CAATTTCTAAGAAAAAAAGTTGAGAAGGAACAGAAAATTCTTTATTAATTTAGTTTTCAGCGAACTTATTTTCTATAGAACTAAATAACAAGTACAACTATTCAAGTAAGCGGTCATCAGTTTAGCTATTGCATTAGCACATAGTGAGCATGATCAACCAAATCAAGTAGCAAAAACCAAGAATATAAAAAATGAACAACCTATAATGATACAACTCCAAGAACTAATATAAACTAATTAAATGAGATTCCCATGAAAGAAAATCATCACTTTCATAACAAGTGAACCATGATTCACTTAAATCTTATAATGATGCCTGATCATTAGAAGCAATTTTCTTGGTAACCAAACAGAAAAAAGAAAAATTTCTAAAACCCAAATCAAAGAAAATATTAAATTAAAAAGAACGTTACCAGATCATGAAGTTGAACCTTATGTCTCTATTTATAGTGTTTAATATGAGCTTTAGAGGAACCAAATCAAGCAAGAAAATAACCTATTATAAAAGGAAAGAATCAGACACCCTTTTTTTCTCTATAATTGTTATTCCATTTGTAAATTCTTATTATTAGAGATTAAAAATCCCAATTAGAACATGAAGAAAAATTAAACAAAATGATATAGTCAAAGCTCCCCTAATTATAAAGATAACAAGCACTACCACTATTAAGCTGATTGACCTGAGGTAGTGGTAATTATCTTATGACCTGACGGCTCCTCCTTCTCCTCTAGATACGAAGGTGATGACAATAGTGATAGCAAAAAGGACCCATCCATCACCATTAGAGGAAACCAAAAACAAAACTAGAAATTGGATAATTCTGAATTAAGTAATAGAAAATTAATCAAAAAATTAGGAAATCAGTGATAATGTATTTGATAGTGGTGGTGGTGCTGACTAATAGTGGTGTTGGTTTATAAAATATTAACGATGAAGAAGGAGAATTGGAAAAGAAATAGAGAAATTGATTCTTAGTTGGAACCACTTGTATCCAATAATCACATTTGTTAAACGGTCATTGTACTACAGTTCATAGATGGGTTGAGAAATAAAAAAAAAAAATAATTTTCAGTGTATTTGATCCTAAAATTAGTTGAGGGGCTTATATGAGCCCAGAACTAAACATTAAGGACAAAAATGTACCTTTTTCCCAAAATAAAATAAAATCTCTACATGACATCATCAAGTAATTTTTTAGCAATATATGAGAAATAAAATCTCCACATACAATTCAAGAAACAAAAATAGAGGAACAATGACAATAACAACATCCATGTCGAGGAAGGGATCTCTTTAGTCAGAGGTGTCTAATGTTTCATTTTAAAGTTGCAACTAATAAAATGAAAGATCAAAATTTGAGGAAAGGATGAGTGAATAATGAAGGCGATAATAACTTGGAAAAAAGAGGAGGAGGTGGAGGCAAAGGGGAGGAGGAATCTCATCCTTCTCTCGCTCTTGCTTTGGCAGCTCAACCAGCATTTGGTTATTGCAGTGGACACTAGTGCAATCGAGCAAGAAGCATTAGTTTTAGGAACCCTAATTCATCAATTTTAGTTATTTTTTAATAAGAAGAAGTTGGTTATTTTAGTCATTTCATGTATAGTATTTTAAGTTATTTTTGCCATTTCATCCCCTAATAATGATGTGGCAAGTTATTTTCTACAAAGTGGGCCCCATTATTATTGGAACGTTATTTTATTTTCAAATATTGTGTATGGTTTGGAATGCTATTTTGAAGTTAAGTTTTTATGTTTGTTTTAATATTCCGAATTGTTTCGGAAAAGTAAAATATACCAAAACTATACTCGTTGTACACTGAAATATATTTATTATTGTCATTTCAATGTTTGTGTTTATGTTTTTTTTTTAATGTTTTGTGTTTATGAGTTTTTTATTTGATTGTATACAATATTTTATTGCATTTAAGAGTTAGTTTGTAGAAATTATGCATGTATTAAGGAGAATGGCTTTGGTTGTGCATATTAATTGTATCATATACAAAATGTAAACTAAAAATAAACCAAACATATTTGAAAGCTAATGCAACCGTAATGTGAAAATGGATTTTTTCGAAGGTAAGGAACACACTGTACTTGCTTTGTAGTTTTATTACATTATATTTATTAAAGAACAAATGTAATTGGACTTGAAAATTTTTTAAAAATGTATAATTAAATTTTTCATTATTTTTCATGAATATCAATATAATTATAACAAACGTTTCATATATGGAACAAAAATAGAAAGTAAACGAAAAGTATTTCAAATTTCATTATATATTTCTACCCCTCAAATTTGATAAAAATATTTATTTCTTTTATAACACTAACTCTATGGAAGAAGTATTCCAACCAAACACATTTGGTTTTTTAAATCTTGCTAAATTTTTGTGTCTCCTTTCAATCAAACAAAGGACATCCATTGAATACATCTGATGCTCAACCTTCATTGTCAATGGATGCCACTAGATAAGTCATTAACACTTCTCGCAAGTTATTAAGGAAATCCTATTTTTACCGCCCTATGAACACTTATTTTCGAACGCAGTATAGATAAAAAGAGGTATATTTAAATTCAAAATCCTTAGCTATAACTTTCAATTTATACATACTAAACTACAAAATCCTAGCCCCACATTTTCCACAAAATCACTTGGAACTTCAGGAGGGTGCAACAGTCCTTCCTTTGACTCGTCTGGAGCTCCACAAGTGCTCTAGTGTTGGTGATATGGTGCACATTTTTTCCCTCTCTATTTATTCTGCACAATTTCAGTTTTATTGTGTCTAATTAGTGATTGAAATTAAACTGAATTATGCAAAAATTTGAACATGCATGAACTGAATATTTTTAGCAAAATTAATTCATGTAATTTTATGAATGAAAAACTAAATTAAAACATCAAGAAATTGGATCGGGTGAGTGTGCATGTCTGATCTAGGGTTCAGATTTTTGATCGAAAATCTAGAATGCTGATCGGATTTTTGGATTTTCGATCAAATTTCCATAATTCCGATCAAAATTATAGATATCTGATCGGGAATCTAGAATTTCGATCGAAATTCTAGAAATCCGATTGGCAAATATTTTGAATTTTCAAAATTTTTTTATTTTTCAAAATTCTTCAAAATTTTTATGCAAATAAAAATGCAATATGAATGTGCAAAGATTAGAGAAATTGATTTTGTTATTTATGAATTTTTATTCAGAAACCCTTGAAGTTCTCGAGTTGCTGTCATCTGGCTTGAGAGCTGTTTTATGATCTGTCCGAAGAGGTAACTGAGTACATATGGGCATCAGCCTTCAGACATTTCATTGCTGCTCTCCCGACTCACTAAGGTAGATCTAATCACTACTCTCTTTTTACACTGATTGAGAGATAGATGGACACTACCTACACATTCCACACTCGTGTGGGTGAGTTGACTATCTCTTTAATGAGCTTCTCTGCCATTACTGGGATTGCTTTTGGAGGTACCCCAATCCTTTTTTATATCAACTACTGCAACTTTCCTGAAGATGCTAGGAGTCAGCATATTCGGAATTTGCTTGGGTTCATTCCGTTATGGAAGAATCGAAAGAACGTGTTGTTTTCTTCTCTTATTCAGGGTTTCAGGAGATTGCCCACTACTACACCTCGTCAGATCATTCAGAGATGCTTTCTGCTGATACTGTTAGGCATTACCCTCTTTTATGAGACAGGTCATGAGGTTAGCATTGCTCTTCTTAGTCCTCTTCGACGCCTTAGTCGAGTTACTACCTTCGACTAGGGTTTTGCAACACTCACCTATCTTTATTATAGGCTCGACATTGGCTGCAGAGGTGCTGTCATGATGTGCAGCTTCTGGCATGTTTTACATGTATGTTCATACATCTCTTTTGGTTTCTTGTGCTATTTGTACTTCCTTTGTTTTATCCTGACTGCTTTCTTTCTCTTTATAGATATAGAGCATCAAGATTGGGTTGATTCGAGAATTTAGTGCTGTTAGCCTCAACAGAAGTCTTCCTCTGATGCAGAGATAGGGCTCTTCTAGCCTTTCCAGTATCATGCTTAATCTTCAGACTTATCGAGTGCAGCTGAACACCTTAGAATAGGACCTTGTAAGAAAATTCAATTGTTAGCTTTTCAAAGAACTGTACTAGTTAAATGAAATTTGAACTAATTGATTTATGAATTACATATTAAGTCTGGTTGATTTCATGGCTACTACTGTGAGACTTGAGACTTTGAGGATTTTGCTTCTTGGGTATGGCTGTAAGATGTGGTATCTTGGAGAGCACGTATATTGCTGGTATATAAGGCCTTCCCGATGACGCATTCCTTCTTCTATTACCTCCTCTATGTTATGGAGTTGTGACTTAATTGGTCCTGAGCTGAGAGCAGCTCTAGAGGGATATAATGCTTCAACTTTGCTTGAGCATTCTCAAGACTATCATTGGTTCATTCAAGAGAACCTTCTAGAGCAGGTTCTTATGAATTTGGAGGAGGTTTAACTTTTATCAACTTATCTTCCACTTTCAGGGTTGTTATTACTGACATTTGCTCTCTTCTTTTAGGTTGAGAGAGTAGCTTCTCATGTTGATGATGAGACTATGGATAAGGAGACTGAGACCGATCCTCAGACTGAGAGGACTGAGCAGAGATCTTATGCCTAGTATACTGAGACTGTTCATGGTGAGACTTCGACGAGTGCAACCCTTGGTGATATTTTGCTTCTAGATCGGTCAATGTGCTACTGGGCTCCGTAGTCCAAACTCCTATCGAGCAATATATGAGCTTTGATGATATGTAACCTCCTAGCTTTTCCCCACCAGACGCTTCTCATGTGGGTGCAATTGGTTATTTTTACTTGTATTATCTAAATACTTTATATTGATTTTAAAAATAATTATAATGTAGGTTCCCTGGACATAGGCAGAGTACTTGTATGGACTTGCCTCATCTCAAAGATTATTCACTATGTAGGTCACAGACAGTTAGAGAGTAAGTATTTCACAAAAAGTATGCAAATGTATGCATGTTATGTGTGATATGCGTGTTTCTAACTATTCCCTAATGCAACAGGGCTACACCAGGGACTTAGAGCATGAGAATGAGAGGCTTCATCGATAGCTTGCTGACTTGGGTTTTAGTGATTATGGTGCTGGGACCTTGATTATTAGAGCTCTAGATGATGACCCGACTAGAGGATGGAGTCCTTGGTCGGATACTAGAGCTAGAGATGACTGATTGTACTGACTAGCTTACTGTTATTTTACTTTTCTGATAGACTTTTAGTGTACTTATTTTCTGTTATTTGACTTTTCTAACTTCTGTACTTATTCTGTATACTGCTGTACATTACCAAACTGTCTTGCTATGCTAATTTTGAGTGAACTCTGCTTTTCCCTTTCCTTTGAATCAAATTTTAAGTTAAAAAGGTAAAAGAATAAATAAATAATTAGGACTTTATTTATTTATCATAATCCTGATTAACTTTGATCTTTTAATTTGATTCCAATCCTATTAGGAAATAGAATCCTTATTCCCATCTTGATTTATCTTTTATCATTATATAAGGGCTCAAAAGGGGTCTATTTTCTTCATTCCTTTATATTTCCATCTTCACCATGACTTGAGCTACTCTTCAGTTGCTCAAGAACTTTCTCAAGAACCTTAACGGGGATTATTGGAACCGACTTCTGCCTTTCCATGCCAAATTGCTGAAATTTCTACATCACCTTAAGATTAACTAAAATTTCCTCTATGCTGCTGCAACTTTCTGGGATTCTAAGGATCATGTCTTCATATTCAATGAATAAGAGTTGTGCCCTAATTGAAGAATTTGCTGCCCCCAGATGAGATTTATTCCCATGAACACCATCCTGGGACTATTAGCTTGTCTACTCTTATTATCATTTATGAGACTAAGGACAAGAGTAGTGTTGCTTGGACTAGAATTGTTTCTTTCTGTCTTTATGCTTAGTTTCTGCTAGTATCTTCATATGGAGATGCTGATACAAGACTAGTCAACATTCTGGAACAAGTAGAAGCTGGAGCTAGCCCAATGCCTGTTATACTTGCTGAAACCATTATTGGTTTGGATAATTTCAAGACTCATAACCGTCTTTCAGGCAGTTTACTTCTTCTTAAGGTAGGTAACTAGAGTCTTTTTATTTTTATTTTTATGCCTTAATTTTTGCCTTCGGGTTTTCAACTTAGCAGGCATGCTTTAACTTTTGCCTAAGCCGCCCTTTCGGGTTTTCAACTTAGCGAGCTTTATTTTTGCCTAAGCTCCCCTTTCGGGTTTTCAACTTAGCAATTTATTTATTTTCTTTTTCTTTTTCTTTTAGATATGGTTACAGGGGAAGCTGAGTTTGCTCAATGCTCCTACTAATCCACTGACTTATCAGCCTTATAAGTTACAGTCTCATCCTCTTAGGGTGAAAGGCATTCATGCTACTGATCAATGGGTTGACTGGATGAAGAACATTACAGATTCTGAGATTATTTGGACATGTCCTTAGTAGAAGCTGAATTATGTGACTATTGATTTACATGATCGCTATGTTCCTATTCCTGGACTACGCTTCTCCATTTTCATTTAGCCTTCATGCATCTACTGTCAGTATGGATGTCGTTAGTTCATTATTACAATCTTTTTTTATTTCGATGGCTTCCCTTTGAGGCAAGATTTTCTGGACAAAGTGAAGAGTTTATGGCCTCGAAGGACTCTTGAACGGAATATGAATCCTAATGCTGATGTAACCACTTATGACAACTATAATGTTTGGGTCATATTGCAGACTATAGAGCCACCAGGATTTGCTAGGTACAAGAGAATTCAAGCACTACAAAATGAGTCTCAAAAGAAGAAATAAAGAATAAAGTGATCTCACATATCTAGTTTTCAGGCTTTTATGTTTTATTTTCCTTTTATAGTACTTATGCATTATAATAAAGATAAAACATGCATTTTAAACAGAAATTCTATTTCAATTTGATTCATTAATTAGGGCAAAAATGAGCACATTTGTTACATCACATAACATAACTCATGTTATCAGCTAGTCCTTTCGAATTTTCTAACTGAATATTTTTCACTCACTTTAAATTCCCTAATTTTTGTCTGACTAGCCCTTTGCAGGTTTTCGAATCAGTAGGACCACTCTTTTATTTATTCCCTAATACTTGCCTGCCAGCCCTTTGCGGGTTTTATGAATAGCGGGAATGTCCTAATTTTTGCCTAACTAGCCTTTTTAGGTTTTCTAACTAGCGGGATTACTCTTTTATTTATTCCTTAATTTTTGCCTGCCAGCCCTTTGCGGGTTTTCTGAACATCAGGAATGTCCTAATTTTTGCCTGACCAGCCTTTTCAGGTTTTCTAGCCAGCTTACTTTTATTCTTTATTCCTTTTTTATTTAAAGGTAGTATTTCTTGAGGCGGTCCAGGTTGACTGGTTTTGTGAATTCATTCCCCTCAAGATCTGATATTTTTGCAGCTCCTTTAGGCAAGACTGCCTTGAATAAATATAGCCCTTCCCAATTAGGTATGAATTTCCCTCTTGGATCGAACATCATAGCCCTTGATTGTTACAGCACTATATCTCCAGCTTTAATCTTCCTAGACTTAACCTTCTTATTGAATGATATGGCTATCCTCTTTTGGTATATCTGAGTGTGGAATAGAGCATCCATCATTTTCTTATCTAGAGATACAAGGTGTTCATATCTTTTTTGCGCCCATTCACTCTCAGGAGTTTTGGCTTACATAACTACCCTCAAAGACCTAATCTCAATCTCTATTGGCAAAACTGCTTCATATCTATATACACTAATGAGAATGGAGTTTTGACCTGTTGTTGTTCATGCTGTAGTTTTGTATCACCATAAAGCAAAAGGGAGATACTTAGACCAATCCTTGTAGGTTTTAACCATCTTAGAGAGGATTTTCTTCACAGTCTTATTTGCTGCCTTTACCGCTTCATTAGCCTGAGGTCGGTAAGGTGAGGATTTATAATGCTCAATCTGATACTTCTATAATAACTCTATTGTCTCTGCTTGGAACTGAACCCTACTATCTGTCATAATGTGATATGGAACTCTATATTTGCATATGAGACTCTTCTCTATGAACTTTTCCATCTATTTTGCTTTCAAGGTACTGAATGATTCTGCTTCCACCCATCTAGAGAAGTACTTAATAGCTACCACTATGTACTTGTGCCCATTTGACGCTGTAGGCCTTATCTCTCCTATAATGTCTATTCCCCATGCTGCAAAGGGCCAAGGGATGACAAACTATTCAGCACTGTAGTTGGTAGATGATTTAGGTTCCCATGTATCTGACATTAGTGACATTGTCTCACTGTTCTGATGCAGTCCTTTTCCATGCTCATCCAATAGTACCCTTATCGCATAATCTTCTTTGCTAAAATTACTCCGTTCATGTGAGATCCATAAACTCTTGCATGAATCTCTTTCATTACTTCCTCTGCTTCTTCATTCTTAAGGCATCTCAATTATGTTCCATTCATCATCCTCTTATACAACACTCCCTCATGACTTGCATAATTACATACAGGAACACGAAAAGCATATTTTTCCTTTGAAGTTGCTTTATCTAGATACTTTCTCTCTTTTATGAATTTCTGAACATCATAGAACAATGGCTTCTCTTTTGGTCCTATCTGAATATCCATAATTTGCTCACTGCCATAATATGGGGCTCTTACTTTCATTATCACAGGAGATTTCATAGTCATTCCAGTTAGACTATCACACATTAAAGAAAGGGTTGCTAATGCATCTGCCATATGATTCTCATCTCTTGATAAGTGATTGAAGAGACATTTTTTGAAGCTTTTCATTAAGTTCTTTAAACAACAAACATAAGGTTTTAACCTTTCTTCTTTTACTTTTCACTCTTTGTTAACCTAACTAATGACTAATAGGGAATCTCCATAAACTAGCAAATCCTTTGCTCCAGTTGCTGAAGCTGCTTCTATCCTATAGATACATAATTCATACTTAGCCATATTATTTGTGACCTTAAAATCCAGTTTCTTAACCATAGGAATAGTTTTCTCCTTTTAGAGTGACAAGGATTACTCCTAGTCCTGGTCCTTTGTTGTTTATAGCTCCATCAAAAAATAGCTTCTATTCTCTATGTTCTATCACTGCTAAATTTTCATTAGGAAACTCTAGATTCCACTGTTCGTCTCTTTCTACCGCATATTGAGCTAGGAACTCTACTACTGCTCTCCCTTTGATAACCTTTATAATGATGTACTTTATGCCAAACTCTTTAGCAGCACAAACCATTGAGACATTCTCCCTGTCAAAGCAGGTGCTTGAAACAAATACCTTAAAGGATCTATCCTTGAAACAGATTGTATTTTGTATGACTGGAAATAATGCCTCAATTTCCTTGTAGTTCAGATCATGATTAGACATGTCTTCTTTATTAGGTCATATTTCTCCTCATATGGTAGGAATTTCTTGCTAAGGTAGTATACTGCATGTTCTATCCCTTCTAGTCCTTCTTTTGCCAATATTGCCCCCATTGCTTTCTCTTCTAAAGCTAAGTACAAAATCAATGGCTTCCCCTATCTAGGTGGTTTCAAAACTGGTGGACTCTTAAGGTATTCCTTGATCTTGTCAAAAGCTCTCTAGCATTCTTCATTCCACTTCACAGGCTTATTCTTCCTCAAGAGTTTAAAGATAGGATCGCAAACAATAGCTAGCTTTGCTATGAACCTGATGATGTACTGTAGTTTCTCAATGAACCCTCTTACTTCTTTTTCAATTTTTAGTATAGGCATCTCTTGAATAGCTTTGCTTTTATCTGGATCCAGTTCTATTCCTCTCTAGCTGACTATGTGTCTTAGTAGTTTTCCTGAAGTTACCCCAAAAATGCACTTTTTTGGATTGAGCCTTAGATTATACTTCTCAATTCTATCTAAGAACTTGTCCAAGGCTTTGAAATGCCCTTCCCTTATTTCTGACTTGACCATCATGTCTTCTACATACACCTCTACTTATTTGTGCACCATGTCTTGGAATAGCATAGTTGCTACTTTTTGATAGGTTGCTTTTGCATTCTTTAATCCAAAGGGCATTACTTTGTAGCAATATGTTCCCTACTCTTTAATGAAAGTAGTTTTAATCTTGTTTATGACTACCATAATTATTTGGTTATAACCTAAAAACCCATCCATGAAAGAACTAGATGCTGCACTATCCACCAATACATCGATGTGAGGTAAAGGAAAGTCATCTTTTAAGGCATGCTTTATTCAAGTCTCTGAAATCTACACACATTCGTACCTTTTTTTCTTAGGAACTGGCACTACGTTTGCTAACCATTAGGGATATTCCACTGTGTTAAGGAAATTGGCTTGGATTTGTTTAGCAATTTCTTCCCTTATCTTTTCTGTCCATTTGAACCTTAGTCTATGAAGCTTTTGTTTAACTAGTTTAATGTTCGGATAAGTTGGAATGTGATGCTCTGCAATTTTCCTATCCAAACTTGGCATATCTTCGTAAGACCAAGCGAATACTACCTTTCTTTTTATTAATATTCTCTCAAAATTTTCCCTCTCCTCAAGAGTTACATCATATGATATGGAAATGTTCTTTGGATTATCATCTGTGCCCATGTTAAATGAATCTAATTGAATAGAATTAATGTCTAACATGAACATACGATCAGCATTAAAATGCACAGAACCATCAAAATAAACATCACACAAGTAAGCTAAACTAGAATTCATATCATTAACCACATGAAAAATATAGTTTTTGTCCTTATAAAGGCCGAACATTATTACATTAGTTTCTTCATAAAAAACATTACTAAAACTATTGCTAAAGATAGTAGCTAGATCTTATGGTGGCTCTTTGCTAGGTGGCAGACACAGCAGCTCCTCGACTGCCATGGTTCCCATCTTCTCAACAACTTGCTTCATCACATCCTCTTGGTTGTTTCGAATAAGACTCCCAATGATTTTGCCCTTCATGAGATGGCATTCTACCTTCTATCTTGTCCATCCTTGCATTTAGTTTTTACAATTGATCTTTAATTCCCATAAGAGCTCTGTCTATCCAATCAAAAAATTCTTAAGCTTATAGTGTAATATCCATTGGATCTAGACTTTCAACTCCTCCAGTTGTACTAGTGTAGACACCCAATTCCGGGATAAGGGAGTGTGGATACGACAGATGACTCCGATGATGAGAATTCATTATAAATAGATCCTCAGAATTTGATTTTTGGATCTCAAAGGCTAAATTGTTCTTTTTCAAAGATTTAATTGAGTTTTTATGGACTAAATTGAAATTTTTTTTCCCTTTCAGTGGTCTTTTAGTAATTAAAAGTTAAAAAAAACAAAAAAAATTATATTAAATTAGGAACCGATCGGAATTACACATTTCCGGTCGGAAATGCATAATTTCGACCGGAATTACACATTTCCGGTCGGAAATGCATAATTTTGATCAGAATTATGTATTTTCGATTGGAAATACATAATCCCAATCGGGATTATGCAGGCCTAATTTCGTTCTATCTCTGTTTTTTTAATTTTTCAATAAATAAATTGATTTTTCTGATGTTTTGATTGGTCGGATGATGAGATAAAGGTCTGTTAAAGGATTTATCTTTGTTTTAGAGTCCTGTTTAGAGTCTAATTTTATCACTTGAAGTCACATGAGGTTACGTGACTTATGTTAGGGTTTTCTATATAAACCTATGTTTAACTCCTGAAAAAGGGGACCTTCCTTTAGGACTGCTGTTTTAGAACGAAATTTTACTTTTGTGTTTCTGAAAGACTTCTTATGGAGCTTCTTCCAGGACGTAAAGGAGTACTTTTTACAGAGAAAAGAAATTTTCAAAAGGTTTTTTTGCATTTTAAAAACTTGAAGAGAAGGCAGCAAGCCGAGAAGAAACAAAAATCAATTCTTGAAGATCTATTCAAAAGCAACATACACCACTCTGAGGAGCAAATCAATACTGCATCCCATTCTCATATCTTCATCTCTTTTTTCTTTATTTTAATTTTGATTGTTATTTTATTTGATTTTTTCGTTTATTTTTTTTCAATCATTCACTAATTAATCTTATTTGTTTATTTTTGTTATTCTCATGATGGATGGGGTGACTTGAG
>CATIWK010068873.1:0-10679 GCA_949634005.1 Mallotus japonicus
GACTTAATATATCATATTCATGATTAGTAAACATAATCATCAGTCAACATCATACTAGCCTTAATTCATTAATATTTATACAATAAATAAATGGCTAGGGATAATCTGAATAGAACTCATATTTTAATCTAAGGGTTTTACAATGAAGTCACATACTTGATGACCTTAGAAAAAATTAACTATTCATTTAGTTATCATAAAAAGAAATGATAATGGAAATGCCTCTTTATTAATTAAATGATAAAGTCAATACATATTCATAAATGATTGACCTAGTGCATATCATTAACAGCCTCTTCATGTCGGCACTCTGACATTTAATTCTCAATTTTCACAAATTTCTACATTTAATCAAGTTTTCTCTCAGATGAAGTGATAAACATGCAATTAGGAACATTAACCCGATGTTATTTAATCCTATTTGCAGAAAAAATGGAAGAAAATGGGTACATACCTCTCTAATAGCCGATCCGTAGATATGGGTTTGCAAATTCAGCAGAAGGGGAATCTCGTCGTTTGCAGAGAGCCTGAAGGTACGTGCAAGATGCAATAGAGGTGTAACCCAATCCCACGCCGGCAAGTCTGGGGTCCGTGCGGCATCCATGTCGATAAAAATTGAGAAAAGTGCAGAAGAAGTTGAGAGAATTCAAAGGAAAGCGAAAAGGTGAGTGAATCTTTTAGGAAAAGAAAAGAAATATTTATAGGAGGGAAGGGAAGTGTGCCAGGCCACTTAGCAGCTTGAGTAAAACAAGAGCACTTTGTCAGATATATGTTTTAGGGTTGATGGCCCGTTATGCTTTTATGGAAAAAAAATTGAAAAAATGAATGAAGTGGAGAATTACTTATTTCATCTCTCGGGTGTATCCTGGAATTAACTCTAGTTAATTGAAGGTTTCCTGATCGAAGCATCACCAAAAAGCATCTGGTCAGGTTTGAATCCTCGAAGTGCGCGTCCAAGGAGTGTCTGGTTTGGTTTGAATCCCCGAAGTGCATTCTTCTTTTCGAGAGTGTCTGGTCGGGTTTGAATCCCTGAAGTACATTCTTCTTTTCGAGAGCGTTTGGTCAGGTTTGAATCCCCGAAGTACGTATCCAAGGAGTGTCTGGTCGGGTTTGAATCCACGAAGTGCATTCTTCTTATTGAGAGAATTTGGTCAGGTTTGAATCCCCGAAGTGTGTGTCCAAGGAGTGTCTAGTCAGGTTTGAATCCCCGAAGTGCATTCTTCTTTTCGAGAGCATCTGGTCGGGTTTGAATCCTCGAAGTACGTGTCCAAGGAGTGTCTAGTCGGGTTTCAATCCCCAACGTGCATTCTTCTTTTCGAGAGCATATAGTCGGGTTTGAATCCCCGAAGTACGCATCCAAGGAGTGTCTGGTCGGGTTTGAATCCCCGAAGTGCATTCTTTTCTTCAAAAGCATCTGGTTGGGTTTGAATCCCTGAAGTGCGCATCCAAGAAATGTCTAGTCGGGTTGTGTCCTCGAATTGCACCTTTTTTGCTTACTGAGTAAGTTTCGTGTCAGAAAGGCTCGAGATTTATGTCAACTTATAATAAGTAACTGATCGGGCCAAAAAAACCCGAGGAACACGGTTATGTTTCAAGTCAAGTTTTACATTAGAAAGGCTCAGGAATCGCATCTTCTTTCTCTACTGAGTAAGTTTCATGTCAGAAAGGCTAAGGATTTATGTCAACTTATAATGAGTAACTGATCGGGCCAGAAAAACCAAAGGAACATGGTTACGTTTCAAGTTAAGTTCTACGTCAGAAAGGGTCAGGACTTGCATTTTCTTCTTTACTGAGTGAAGTTTCACATCAGAAAGGCTCGAAAATCATGCTAAAGTATAATGAGTGACTGATCGGGCCAGGAAAACCCGAGGATCATGGTCACATTTCAAGCTAAAGTTCGACCTTTCGGGTTTGAATTCCTGAAGCTGACGGCCCGAGTGAAACTCGAAGGTCAGGTATGTCATTCTCGCCTTCATCATGCATGTTGCTTTTTCAAAAATTGATTTCATAAATCCCTTTTTTGAAAAACCAAGGGGGCAAACTGTGGACACCCTCGGTTTGGTCAGCCCACAACAAAAGCCCGGTGATGAGATAGTCCGAATTTTGAATGCAAGAAGAGTCCAACATCTTTTTAGAATGGACTCGAGAGCTTAAACCAAGCCCAAAACACCTAAACCTAGCCCAAAACTTTTATGCCTAGCCCAAACACTAAAGTCAAGCCCAAAATACCAAGTCCAAGCCTTTTGGCCTAAAGCCCAAACTAGGCCTGGGCGTAGAGGCGATCGCCTCAACGAAGAGGTGTCGCCTCTTCGCCCCAGGTGTCGTTGAGGCGACGCCTCACCGTAGAGGCGGCACCTTTTTGCCATTAGGCCACTAGGCCCTGCAGCAATAAATGTCAGTTATGGCTGCATTAAACACACAAATGGACCCATTTTATCTCCTCTCTGCAATTTGGACGAAAAGGAAGACTTTTAAGGCACTAAATTAGCTGGAAAGAGGAGAGTAATGATGAAAAATACTAGGTGGAGATTGAACCTTGATTTTTGGGAAAAATTGAAGAGAGAGAGAATGAGGGGTTTAAGAGAGGGTTTAGGCTGATATTTTGGGAGCTCTTGGCCATTTTTCAGAAAGAGAAAAAAAAGAAAAAAAAAAGGAAAAATGTTCTTGAGAAGAAGAAGAGAGAAACAAGAGATAAAACTAAGAAGAGGAGAAGAAAAGTTGATCTTTAAGTTTAAGGAATCCATTTCTTTGAAGGAGAAGGGAATTCTTACATTCAAACCATTAAAATCAAGCTCTGAGGGCTTAGTTAGAAGCTTCAAACGATCTTCAATCAGTGAGAATCCTCACTTTTAAGCTTTCAAGTTGCTTATTTTGAATAAAAGCTTTTAATTACTTGAACTTTGGTTTATTTTGGTATTTGTTGTTTATTTGTTGCTATGCTGGAGCATGATTGCCTGAATTATTGAATATTAGTTCATAGTTTATATATATTTGCATAAATTGTATTTATTTTGGAGTTTCTTAAGATTTAAGGCATGTAGTGGTGTAATTTCTATTGATGACGTCGCCTCCTGATGTTGTGGCGATTCCAAATTGCCTCATCAATAAGGCGATCGCCTCCCAGCCAGAGTCTCTTGAAACTCTGCTTCATTTTCTGTATCTTTTGGTTTATTTTCTGTATCCAGTACGTATATAATGCATGATATTCCTAGTATGTCATGCATTTGCTATGTTTTTAGGATAGTTTGGGTGATTAATCTATGTTTATATGAATCCACATGTCTATTTTTATGAAAATTTAATTAGAATCTATAAATAAAACTATTTATTGTAAGGCTAATTTTATTTGTTGTAGGTTTTCAGATGATTTCTTAATCACTACGTAATTAGTGATTTAGTTAGTTCTTGAGAGGTTTCACATTAGTGGATTATTTTAATAATTGTACAAAGGATTGTAACCCCTATTCCCTTCCCCATTTGTCTTGAATGAATGGTTGTAATATTTATTCTCATTATTTGTTTAAATGCCAAGGTAATAAGCATGAAAAAGGAACTAGTGTGCAAAATCGGTAAAATATAAAAGTGAAAATGATTGCAATCCAACAGTAATAAGGAAATAATTTGATAATCAAAGATAATAAAAGATAAAACACATATGGAGGCCAACCGAAAGGTTGGGTGGACATTCCAAAAGCCCATACCTAGTTTCCGAACCCGATCTCTGAAGACGGCTTATGGGTATCTTCCGTGGAATCCAGTTGCTGCAAAGTGTGTCCCGGCTTTTATTCGGGTGACGACTCCATCTCCGATTAGGCTTAAAAACCTAACTTGTATTTCCTAGTAGGCCTTGAGCCCGCACAGTACTGTGGTCGCCAACACTTGGGTGTGCGCTAAACCCCACCGCCTACAGTCATTATCCCTTATTATTATTATATTTATAAATTTATAGTTATTATTTTTATAAAGTAATCTTATCAATATTATTTAAAAGTTAACGAGCTAAATAAAATTTATTATTATTATTTTTACTATTATTATTATTATTATTATTATCATTATTATCAAAATTAAGTCGTTTTGATTATGAAATTAAAGTAATTTAAAAAAATAAAATTACTTCTTCCTTTTTTTTTTAAACATAATTACATCTTCCTTTCAATCAACTTCTTTACTCCTACACTTACCTTTTTTCATTTTCTTATCATTTCTAATTCATATATTTCTTTTTTTATTTGCACTCATTTGGTTAATAGTGATGATGTTAATTTATTTGACTTTTTTTTCAATTAATTCTAATATATTTATATATCTATTTTTTTTATCTTGTTTACATTTTATTGTTTTCAATTTAATTTTTTGACCGAAAATATTGTTATTATTTCCAATTTTATATTATAAATTTGATATGCATTTTTATTTATGTTGTTAGATAGATGTGTTTAAACTTCTGAATTCCCATTTCATATTGTACTATACTAATTCGTTGTGAAAGAATCAAATTTCCATATTGAACCGTCCTGAAAAAATGTAATATATAGTATAAAGATTGTTAAACTTAATAAGGTACTGAAGAATTTATTTTTAAAATCTTCAAATTTTTCTGATCCATGCTCGTCCCATGAGGCGTTCTTACAATTTATCCTAAGGAAGGAAGTTGTCAAGACAAATATTGAGTGGGCTAAAAATTGAATAGCGTAGTGGCGAAAGGTTCTATCTCGGAGCACCGCAAGACTTGAAATTCCTTGCTTATTAAGAAAAAAGACAGGTGTTGAGTGGTTGGTATTTGCAACGATCACTTTTTACATCATGAATTTCCTCAAGTAGATGAGTGCAAGGTTGAATCCATCCTGCAACATTTGTCAAGAAATTAGCCTTAACTTAGGATTCTAATTCTGCGTGACTGTGATAACTAAGGTGCATTTCATGAGACCATTGAAAACTTTTCTCAAAAGTTCTCTCGACTGTGCTGGTTTGATATTCTGATCTGCCCACAGGAGTCGGATACTGGTTTTCACCAGTCATCCTTCCCTTGTTTTCTTTTTTTTTTCTTGTGTTTCCTATCTAATATTGTTGTGTATAGTTCCGCTGCCCATATCTGGGTTTGATATCATGTTAGTGTTTTGGTACAGACGGTTAGGCCTTCAGGCTGCCCTCTGGTTTGTTGTCCTTGTGAAGGTGCGTCAGGTTGCTGATGCTTCCTCTGGTGCGGATGATCTTTCTCCACTGGGGTTTATCTCGCCTCAACACCGCAAATGTATTATTCTAACAAGGCTTTGTAATCTTACTATCCTGGAAGATGATTGTTATCCCTGGAGGTCGTTTGACTTGGTTCGACGGTTGATCGTCTTTTATTTCCTCTACTTGCTGAGGATTCACGGTCTGGACTATGTCATCTGTATAAGTCCATAATTCCAGCAAGTTCATTTGCAGGAGGCTTTCTTCATCCAGCTGATGCTACTACTACGGTATGGGGCCTCTTGAAGATTATTGGAATGAAAGCATACTCCATCCGGCCGCTGCTGCTGCTGCCGCCGTCCGCCAATCATCATCAACCTAGGGTTTCTTCCCTCAACTATGTAATTGGGCATTTCTCTATAGCTATCCCATCAACCAGCAAAAGTATTTTGGCCCTTCACAGTATGGCCTCTTAATGACAATGGTGTAATTGTGTTTTAATATTAATGATATATTTAATTTGGTAAAAAAAAAAGATAACTAAAGGTGCACTAGGGTAGATGGCGATGCTCACTGCCACTCTAAACCATGATATGAAGGGTGCTAAGTGTTTTCTCTAGAAGAAACATAAACAAAAACTTATGTATTGATGCCAAAAAAATCAAGTGTTACAATTAGCACAATGAATGTTATAATGTGCAGACATGACATGACATGACATCCTTAGTGTTTCATGTCACAATTGATTGTGATACATATGTGGATGTATACCATGAATTTTACTTTTGATTTGTGATAATTGGACCTATAAATTTTATATTTTATAATAATTTTTTGCTAAATTTAAGTTAGGAGTCAATCATTAATGCTACTGATATTACACGCCTTCAAGTAAAATTAAAAATTAGTGCCAGTGAGCCCTAGCTCAAGTAGTAAGGGTGAGGCACCCCATAACCAAGAGGTTATGGGTTCAATCTTCGGGTATGTAAAATCATGATTTTTGGTCCATAATGTACTATTGGGGATCTATATACATATAACTAATAGATAGTGGTAATAATAATAATAATAATAATAATAATAATAATATAATATCATAGATATTAATGATAGATAGATAGATATAATATATAGAGTATGTTTCGGTTGTAATCAATATGTAAAAATTGTTCGAAAAAAATTAAAAATTAGTAATGTAAACTATCAACTTATTCTACTCCTAACTTACTTATTTCTCACAAGATATTATCAATTTTAATTTATAACATATCAATTTAAATAATTATATTCATTTCATTCAATTTTAATTTTTTTTATTAATTTTTTTATGTATCAAAATTTCTTTTATTCCCAAAATATCATATATCTTTCTCAGTTTTTTAGTTCAGTTACAGTCATTTCATTCATTTTTCATATGATTTTATTCGTTATTTTAATAAATCGTGATCACAATAGTTAAACAAAAAATAATAAAATTTGATGATATAGTAATAGAAATATATTTTTATGAACATTTGAAAGAAATTTTTTTTTTTTCACGAAAATACACATATGACCGAATAAAAATGCCTTATAGATCGTTAGACATAATTTGAAAGTTACAATAAAATTGAATTAATTTGTAAAGTTGATAGGTAAATGAGTGTGTGTGTGTATATATATATATATATTTCTTTTTTAAAGTAAAACATTAAAATTTAGTGATATAATAAGTCTTCAAATATGTTTAGTTGAATGATAAATATTTTTAATTTTTGTGTAAATTAATTTTATATTTTGTCATTAATGATAACTATTGTGGATTCATGAATTATTTTTATTTTTATTTTTAAATTATAAATTGTGATGTATAAAACTATTTGTAATAAATTTAAAATAATCTGCATAATTGATATAAATTATTATGAAAAAATAAAATATATATGCAAAAAGAAATGAAATTAATTAAAATAAAAATTTAATATTTTATTTAGTTAATTTCTACATCAATAAATATATTCACACGTAATATGCCATTTCAACATGAATACATAAATTTAGACTTGGATAAAATTGCTACATAACATAAAATTCACAAGTCAAATTGTCACAAATTAAAGTTGGGAATATATTAACGTAAAGTAAATAAAATTAGAGGGTAAAAACACCCAATAGGCCATGAAAATGCTGTTAATAATTTTGTATTTATTAGAAAAGCACAAAATGATATTGGCATATTGCTAACTTTTTTTTTTTAACAAAAGAAAATGGATTTATAAAAGGTGTCTTCTACTGTTACTTTATTTCACTTACTTTGTTTGTAAAAAAAAATAAATAAATCAAAATTTACAAAAAATATAAAAAATTTACTTTAATTGTTGTGAAATAATAATATTTTTCATAAATATAATTAAGAATTAGAATTTTTTTTATAACTTGATATATTTTTTTGTTAAATTATTACTTTGTATAAAATTTAATTATTTTTTATGGAATTAGTTGTTGTGATTGTTAAATTTTTTTTATAAGTATTATTGTCACTTTATTAATTGAAAATGTCTTTTTAGATTGATATTTTTTAAAAGAAAAAAATCTTAATTTAGAAAATATTTTTTATTCATAAAAAATATGAAAAGATTATTTTTCGTAAAATAATATTATAATTTCTAAGTATAACAATTAATATTTTTTATTATAACTTAATATATTTTCATAAACTATTACTATTTTTCGTTAATTTAAAATAATTTTATGTAAAATTTGTTAAAATAATTTCAATTTATATAATTATAAAAACTATAAAAATTAATTTAATAAAAAGTTGTTTATTTTTCTACAGTGCAGCAATTTAATTTAAAATATATCAAATTATAATGGAAAAATACTTTAACTTTTATATTTATAGAAAATTATGTTATTTTATAAAAAAATCCAATAGTTTTCACATTTTTTATAAATTTAAATAAATTTTCTTAAACAAAGTATATTTACTTTGTTTTAAAACAAAGTAAGTGCAGAATGCACCTTTACAAAATTTGCTTTACTTACTCCTTAATATTACTACAAATTCACATAAATAATAAATACTCAATTTCTTTTATTGAATAGCAGAGGCGCCTTTATCATGATGTGATTAATTTCTACGTCGGTCGTGACTCAACGTCTCTGGATTGTTGATATATGAAATAGCTTGGGTATACAACATTAACTTATCTCGGTAGAGAAGAAGATGAAGAATAGTGAATGGACCGCCGACGACAATGATCCACTTGATGATTATGAAGGCCACAAATCTGACAAGGCATACGCTTCCGCCTAGGCTGCTATAGCGGGCAAGAAACTTACTGATGGATAGGTGGGGTGGGCAACAATGGCAGCTTATAAGTGATATTGGCAAGAGGCTGATCATGAATGCTGTTGGGTAACACCTTATGAGAAAGAAGAGAACCATGTAATTCATTGAAGTTCACAGGGTTAGGATGAAGATTGAGGGCAGTAATGATGCTACGATACTCAGCACCAAGATTTCGATAAATTATGGCATTAAATTCGGTAGGAGTCATGGGTCTTCCTGTAGTAGAGAGCTCATCAGCTAAGGACTTAGCCTTTTGAAGATGCTCAGTAATGAAATATCATTTTTTTGGAGGCCTTAAAGTTCAATATTAAGTTGCAACTGTTTGTTTTGGAATATATAAAACCAAAAGAGTTGGCTAGAGCATCCCAAACAGCTTGGGAAGAATTAAGGCCAATGATATAAGGGAACACTTAACAGCATTTGATCTTTTTGGAACCATGATTGGTAAGCAGGATTTGGTATTTCAACTGGTGGATTAGCATCATTAAGAATAGTTTCTGAAGATTGAGAGAGAGAGCCATCATCATAACCCATGAGATTTTGGTAGTTTAGGAGAGGTAAAAAATTTCGTTTTCCATGCTAAATAGTTTTTGTGAGTAAGTTTGATTGAGAAAGTATAGTAAGTTGAAAAAGAAGAGGAGTTTGAGGAGGTAGAATTTGGTAGAGTGATTTGAGAGTTGTTTGCCAGTTTTTCTTTGATACCATGTGAATATAGCACTTTGAGAAGAGAATCAATTGAATTCATCAATTGTAGGACCCGTTACATATATAGAAAATACAAAAGGGAAAGGATTGGTTTTGTGTAACAAATACAACGCAAGCTAGAACAAGATAAATACAAGGAAAGTTTATATAATAGTAAAGTAAATTAATACATGAAACATATAGAAGACATAGGATACTAACACATATGACTCATTTAATAATTCATAAATTGAATTCCAACGAGTCGGAACATCTCTTGGGAATTTTTCAATCTTTTACCATTTTCTTCACAAAATTTTTCCCAAAATTTCACAACTTGTGGATGTGGTCCATAAAAAAAAAAAAATTGCTTTTTTGATAGGTGATAGGAGCACATCCAAATATCTTAAACCACCTTGGACACATAAATTTAAGACATGTACATTTGACATGAAAAAATTTATCTTCAATATTTGGTTGATAAAGAGTTTGGAGATCACTATATTTGCAACTGCATTATCAAAGGAAATTAAAAATGTTTTTTTCTTACTAATCCATATATTCTTTTAAAATATTTTTAATCATTCTAAAAATATTATTGGCGGTATGCCGATCATTAGACACCTTAAATGCAATAATTTTTTTTTTGCAATGACTATTCATTATGAATCTAATGATAGGTAATACCCATTTATGAGTAATTTTACCAATAATCACTCTAAATATCATTGCATATACATATACATGTATTTTTAGGCACAAGTTTAGCTTGCGGATTTAATACTTTTTTATAATAATTAAAAAAGCCTAGTTTTTCACCAAAAATAAAAAATAAATGTTCAATACTAATCATTCTAACTAATTCTATTATCACTATATTTAAATAAATGAGAAGAAGAAGAGGATGTCACATACCTGTAAATTTGAGATTTTCCTTTTTCAACACCAATTTATGTTAGATGCTTATTGATAAAATGTCACGACCCAAACCGGGGGAGTCATGACCGGCGCTAGGGAACATAAATTTATATAAAACCGGAACCCGTAGCAAGCCTTAAAATAAAAACTCAATCAAACATAACACAAAAATGTCTCTGAATTAAAACTTTAATAATAGAATGAAATCTTATATCATAACATAGTAAAATATTTTTTTTATACAATAATTAAATACAGAACTCAGTCTGGTAAAATAACAGATACTACAATCAATTGTACCACTACTGCAGCGTCTATCGAAATACAGGAAATGATAGTCTATAATATACAATAACCAACCGGAGAAGAAAAAGTCCGGTGAAGAGAAATACTGTATGAGGTCTGACTAGAAGGATCCTGAAAAATAATTGAGGGGGGTCAGACCTCACTGAGTGAATTATTATTATATGTATACAAGCAACCTAAGCACACAATCAATCAAGCATTAATATAACATTTATATATATTTTGTATTTACACACGCATTTCAAGCATATGATTGATAATA
>CATIWK010068905.1:0-24133 GCA_949634005.1 Mallotus japonicus
ACAAAAGGTGTGAAGTTTTTGATCCAGATGGTGTTAAACTTTTTTCTGTCAAAATGAGAAATAGAAGTTTTTCTTTTGAATGGGATCAAACAAAAATTCAAGCTCTCACTACTATGGTAGATGAAAATGTCCTTTGGCACACAACGTTTGATCATATAAGTTATTCTTCTATGAAGCTTCTTCAAAGTAAAAACATGGTGGTTGATATGCCTTCTATACAAGAGAACATTACTGTGTATGATGTCTGTCAATTTGGAAAATTAAGTCAAATGTCATTTCCTGTCAATCAAGCTTAGAGAGCTAATGAGAAGTTGCAGCTAGTTCATACAGATGTATGTGGACTTATGAGTGTTGCTTCACATGGTGGAAGCAAATATTTTCTTCTCTTTATTAATGATTATACCAGGTTTTGCTGGGTTTATTTTCTTTAACAAAAATCAGAGGTTTTCATTATGTTTCAAAAATTTAAAGCAGCAGTGGAGAATCACAGTGCCAAGTTTATCAAGACTTTAAGGTCTGATAATGGCACAGAATACACATCTCATGAATTTGAAGCTTTTTTGCAGAAGTCAAGCATCCATCATCAATTAACAGTCACTTATACACCTCAACAAAATGGTGTGAGTGAAAGGAAAAATAGGTCAGTCATGAACATGTCAAGATGCTTACTATTCGAGAAGGAAACGCCAAAGCAATTGTGGGCAGAAGCAGTAAATACAACAGTTTATCTACAAAATAGGCTTCCTACGAAAGCTCTAAATGAAAAAAACTCCTTATGAGGCTTGGTTTGGAGTTAAAGCATATGTTGCTCATCTCAAAGTCTTTGGCAGTCTTTGTTATTCTCTTGTTCCTCAAGCCAAGAGAGACAAGCTTGATAAAAGAGCTGAAGATTGAGTACTTATTAGGTACAGTAGTGCCTCTAAAGGTTATAGAATTTTAAATCCTATAACTCAGCAGGTGTATGTTAACAGAAGTGTGACGGTTGATGAAAATGTTGCTTGGAATTGGGAACAACATAAACCAAGCTCCTTTCAACAAGTTTCCAATTTTGTAGACATTTCACAAGAACAAGATGCAACTTCAGAAGGTGAAGGGTTAGATGAGGAGATAACAGTCAGAGGAGCTAGAACTCTTCAAGACATATACAACAGGTGCAATGTGGCATTGTTTGAACCTCAAGATGTTGACACAGCTTTGAAGCATCCTGAATGGAGAGCAGCTATGGAGGAGGAGTTGAAGATGATCTATAAGAATGAAACTTGGAAGCTTGTAGACAGACCTTGCAACAAGAATGTAATTGGAGTAAAGTGGGTGTTCAAGCTCAAGTACAATGCAGATGGCTCCATCAACAAGTATAAAGCAAGATTGGTAGTGAAAGGGTATGCTCAGCAAACTGGAATAGATTTTACCGAGACATTTACACCCGTAGCAAGATTTGACACAATTAGATTGCTTTTAGCAATCTCAGCTCATAAAGGATGGAAAGGATTTCAGATGGATGTAAAGTCAGCCTTCTTGAATGGAGTTTTAAAAGAAGAGATTTACATTGAGCAGCCAGAAGGGTTCATCAGCAAAGATAAGCCTGATAAAGTATTTTTGCTAAATAAAGCACTTTATGGCTTAAAACAGGCACCAAGAGCCTGGTATTCCAGAATTGATGATTATCTGTTGAAACTGGGATTCATTAGAAGTTGTAATGAAGTAACTTTATATATGAAGCATGAACATCAGGAGATTCTAATAGTTTCCATTTATGTAGATGACATTTTAGTGACTGGAAGCAATGATAATGCTGTGGGGCAATTCAAAATGTAGATGAAGGAGGTTTTTGAGATGAATGATCTTAGAGAGATGTCTTACTTTCTTGGCATGGAGATTAAGCAAACTTCAAAGGGAATTTTTATTTCTCAAAGGAAGCATGCTGGTGAAATTCTTAAGAAGTTTGAAATTAAAAATAGCAAGTTTGTAAGCACACCTGCTATCCAAGGAGAAAAGTTGAAGAAAGAAGATGGTTCTAGTCCTTTTGATGCATCAATCTATAGAAGCTTGGTTGGGTGTTTATTGTATCTATGTGGAACTACACCAGACATTATGTTTGCCACTAGTGTGTTGTCAAGATTTATGTATTCACTTACAGAATTGCATTTCAAAGCTGCTAAAAGGGTTTTAAGGTACATTCAGAGTACCATTGATCTTAGGATCTTCTACAGATAGTCTACCGCCTTCGATCTTATAGGTTTCACTGATAGTGACTAGGTAGGATTTCAAGATGATATGAAGAGCACCTCAGGCTATTGTTTCACATTTGGTTCTGGCGTGTTTTGTTGGAGTTCAAAAAAACAAAGTAGTGTAGCTCAGTCAACGGCAGAAGCTGAGTACATTGCTGCCTCAGCTGCTGTCAACCAGGTTCTGTGGATCAGAAAAATTCAAGCAATCCAAAGCAACAATTATTCTATGTGACAATAAGTCAGCTATTGCTATGGTGAAAAATCCAGTTTTCCATGGAAAAACTAAGCATATTAAGATTAAATTTCATGCTATTAGAGAGGCAGAACGAGAAGAGGAGATTCAGTTAATGCATTGTGATGCTAAGGATCAGTTAGCTGATATTTTCACCAAAGGATTGCAGAAGTCAAGGTTTGAAGCTCTAAGAGAAAAGGTAGGAGTTTGTAATAGCTCTTACATCAAGGAGGAGTGATGACAGTAACAAGTTGCTGTCAAGAGCTGTTCTAGAAAATTTTAAATATATTTTATTTGTATGGTGAAGCTTTATTTTGGTAAAACAAAAAAACTATATTACGTGTGTTGCATGGTGGAGAATAGTTTTGCCAAAATTAAATCTTTTTAATTAAGTGTATTTATTATGCATTGTTATGAGTTGTTATGTATTTTTTTACACTATAAATATGTACGTGAACAAGCAATAAAAACATAGAGTAAGAGTTTCCTGCATTTTAATATATCTCTTCTCTCAAATATTTTTCTTTCTTTCCTCTAATTTTACTAACAGTTTTCCAAATGAGAATTGCAGAAATCAACAAAGTGGATAATATGTATATGTTTCCCAAGAGAAGATGCAAATTAATCAAAGATTAAAAAAAAAAGTTGGATATACTCAAATTTCTTCATTTCTATGCTAACTAATTATCTAGCCAATTCATCTGCAAATTCACCTTTTGCTTCTACAGAGAAGAACCACTCTCTGTCTTTTTTTTAAAAAAAAAAAAAACTTTCTTGGTTTGGATTTTCTTTGTTAGTTAAAAAGTTCTTATCTTTATTGTTTGAGCCATTTGTTAGTTACTTTTTGGTGATTCTGCTAATTGTCTCTTCTTTAAGATCGTAAGAGGCTTAGTTTTCTTGCCAAGTTAAACTCATTGACAGGTGATTCCCCAGTTTATTGTGCATTATGGTACTAGGTGAATGATTTGGATTGCTGATTGGTTTAACATAACCATCAGTTGTTTTAGCCTTGTAACTACAGAGAACAAGACTACAATTCAACGCCTTTATAACCACAATTTACAACTTAGTGTCCCTTATGTCATGCATCACAAGGCTGCTTCTTTTTGAATCTTCTATCCATGGCCAAATTCTACTTCTGCATTTTTGCACATGGCCATGGGGAACAATTCCGTCGGTAACATCACAAAAACATTAAGTATGGCTTACAATCATTTGAAATTTAAAGCTCATATTAGTTCTCTTCCCAGTTTTCGTATATGACAGGAACCAGATGAATGTGCTTGAGGTAAGCAAGACAGACTACGAGTCATGCAACTCCGACCACCCTCTTCACAACTGGACCCGTGGAGCTGGAAGGGATGTAGTTCCACTGAATGTGACTCGCAACTACTATTTCATTAGTGGTAAAGGGTTCTGTTTCGGTGGCATGAAGCTGGCTGTTCATGTTGAAAACCCACCTCCCCCTCCAACAGCTTCCCCTTTAAATGAGAAAAGTGCCTCTCCATGGTCCACTCATAGAGGCCAGAATGTTATACCATCTGTTCTAGCCATTGGTGATTTATGGGATGCATTTGTTCAGCATTTTCTCTACTTTCTTTATGAGCCATCATCTTAGACATTTGCTACAGCCAATTTCTGAAGGAAAATTTGAGTTTTCTTATTTTCTTCTCTTTTCTTTTCTTGGGGTGTTGTTTACTTTATGATTATGAAAGTTAAAATAAAAGTTGAAAGTGTTGATAAAGGTTTGTAAATGGTCTCGATTTGAATTTTCCGAGAGTGCTGTGTAATGGTCACCAAATAAAACATTAATATTGCTTTGTTTATCTATTGAAGAATTCAATAGTATATGTACTGTGCCATGATTTTTGGTCTATACTCTATAATGTAGTAGTGAATGATTCCTTTACCATGTGGCAGGTCACAAGATTTTATGCTAAGATAGCAACTGATCCCATTGACAAGGATGCTCTCAAGTCTTAATTCTTTTGTCTGTTAATTTTTTCCAGAAACTGGAAATTGTTCAAAGCTAATAATATACTCTATTTGGTTAGGCCATTCATGCTGTCAGGCTGTCAGCACATGTTCAGCTTCCTGAAAAGTTGCTATACCAAAATGTAAGCATTGACATTAGGAAAAAAGAAACTTTATATCAAAATTATGTTAATATCATATTGGCAAGTCAAACAAGAATTCTTGATAAGTAGTAGCTGTGTATATACTTACAAAATTAAAACCAACCCAAGAAACAGTCCAACAAAAGCATAACGTCCTAGTTTCTACTAGAGAGAAAAAAAAGAGTTCAAGCAAAAGAAAAGAGAGAGCAGCAGTGGAGGTAGTGATGAGAAGAGGACATGGGTTTGGCTCACCTTTGATGGTGGTGGTGATAGCTCTGGTGCTTTTGGTGGTTATGGCTCCAGAAGTGTCTGCAACTAGATGGACTGTAGGAGCTAATATGGGTTGGACTACTAATGTAAATTATACTATTTGGGCTCAAGATAAACATTTTTACAATGGTGACTGGCTATGTAAGTTCCATTTCTTGCTTTCTGTACTTGTACATCTGTGCTTTTCTAGTTCTTTCTTCCAGCTGTCTTTGTTTACTTGCTTTGTTTCCAATAATGGGTAGGAATTGCTATTTGATTTTAGCTGATTTCTGTTGCTTTTGGAGCTAAATGCATTATATATGCAACTGGGATGTGTTTAGGCTTAGCTGATACTTAAGTTGTGAGCTTTCTTTCACTTGTTTGTTTAATTTAAAAGCCAAGGTTTCTAAGCTTGTAGAGGCATGTTCAAATATTCTTTGGTTTCTTGTTTATTATTGAGTAAATTCCATTGAAGGAAACAGAGTTTGTCTGCTGAGAAAATGCCAGGCATTTAAAAAGACATTGAAGCTAAATCGATACATGAAAAAGACCTAGCAATAGTAAGCTTTTTTTTTGTACGAAGTGCGCACACACTGAATCAAAGACATGATATACTCCTTTACAATTGACAATTTTGTAAAGACAAGCTTAGTAGAGTGAAAATTTGTTGTTTTCTAAATGAGAATTGCAGAAATCAACAAAGTGGATAATATGTATATGTTTCCCGAGAGAAGATTGCAAATTAATCAAAGATAAAAAAATAAAGTTGGATCTACTCAAATTTCTTCATTTCTATGCTAACTAATTATCTGGCCAATTCATATCAGCAAATTCTTCTTTTCCTTCTACAGAGAAGAACCACTTTCTTGGATTGGATTTTCTTTGTTAGTTAAAAAGTTCTTATCTTTATTGTTTGAGCCATTTGTTAGTTACTTTTTGGTGATTCTGCTAACTGTCTTTTCTTTTAGATCGTAAAGGACTTAGTTTTCTTGCCAAGTTAAACTCATTGACAGGTGATTCCCCAGTTTATCGTGCATTATGTTACTAGGTGAATGATTTGGTTTACTGAGGTTTAACATAACCATCAGTTGTTTTAGCCCTGTAACTACAGAGAACGAAACTACAATTCAACGTCTTTATAACCACAATGTACAACTTAGTGTCCCTTATGTCATGCATCACATGGCTGCTTCTTTTTGAATCTTTTGTCCATGGCCAAATTCTACTTCTGCATTTTTGCACATACTGGACATTAAAATGTCACTTTATTAGTAAATGCTCAAGAGATGCATCAATACCCCCTTAAAATCACACAAGCATTAAGTATGACTTTTAATCATTTGAAATTTAAAGCTCATATCAGTTTTCTTCCCAATTTTTTTGTATGACAGGAACCAGATGAATATGCTTGAGGTAAACAAGACAGACTACTAGTCATGGAACTCCAACCACCCTCTTCACAATTGTCTCTTGGTTGTCACATGCATTCTCCTCAAATCCACTACAGACAGAGATCCATTAATTCATATATTTTTTATTCCAGTTACTTGATCCATGGAGAAGATGCAAGGAAATTTTGTAATCCAAGAGTTGAACAAGTTAATGATGACCGTTCTTTCTCTGGTAATGCATTTGCTATGTCGTCGACCACGCTAAGTAGATCTTCTTCTGCTTCCTATGAAACAGAATGTTTTGCTGTTCATATAAAGAATTCAAGATATTTAAAACCTGCTCAAATGCTTTTACAAGAAATTGTTAGTGTTGGTGGCAAGGCGGTGGAAATTAACAATGAAAAATATATGGGGAAGCTGTTTCCGGGTGGCAGAAGAGGAGCTTTAGTAGGACTTTCTTCTGAACTAAAAGCAGAATTGTGTAGCAAAGCAAAAGCACAGTGTGTACTTTAATATGACGTGCATGCCATGTCATACAAATTACTCCATGTCAACGCACATGTTAACCACGCGTTCGCTTTTACCAAATGGAGTGTGATATGGGTCCAAAATAGAAGTATGGAGGTGATATAGGAAAAAATGATAGTTGAGAGGTGCAATAGGTTAAAGTTGGAAAGTTTAGGGGTGAAAAGGTGTATTTGGCCATTAATGAAAACTGGAGATATTTTTGTTGAAAATATTTTTTTATTAGGTGTCGCTTGTTAGTTGTTAAAAATATTTCAAAAGTGTCTTTTTATAAATTTTTTTACACTTTTCCAAAGTCGGATGTATTCTCAAACCATGTTCTAGAGATTTCTCACCAAAAAAAAAAAAAAAAAATCACGTTCTAGAGGGTGTATTTTTAAAATTTTTATTTTTTTATTTTTATTTACTCTCATCATCGGCAGGCACACGTAAAAATAATAATAATTAATAAAGCAGCAGATGCAGAGCGCGTTGTGTTGTGTGTTGGATTGTGGGTATTGTACTGTGTTATCGAGTGGAGTGAAAAGTTCATCAAATCGAATGTTGATCCCTTGAAGCCCCAACAAAATGAGGAAACGAGATTTAGCAATTCTCATGCTCTCCGCCTTCGCTATCTTTTTCTCTCTTCAGGTAAAACCCTAATTAATAAAACCCGAATTCAATTAAAACATTTCTCATGCCTGCAAAATTGTTTGATTCATTCTCTTGTTTGTTATAGCATGAAGGTGATTTCTCATTTAGAGAGGCATGGTTTCATTTATCCGATGAATACCCAATCAAATACGAAGCTGATCGTCTCCCTCCACCTGTTGTCGCCGATCTTAACGGCGACGGCAAGAAAGAGATTCTTGTCGCCACGCACGATGCCAAAATTCAGGTTCTTGACTCCTTTTATTATTATTATTATTATTATCACTGTGTTATTGAATTTTGCAAAATTCAGCTGCTTTTACGATGCTTATTATTGTTATGTTCTGTAATGATTGTGGACGGATGTGATTAGGTATTGGAGCCTCATTCCAGGAGAGTAGATGAGGGGTTTAGTGAAGCAAGAGTGCTTGTTGAGGTGTCGCTGTTGCCTGACAAAATTCGTGTTTCCTCTGGTAGACACGCTGTAGCTATGGCTGTTGGTGTTATTGATAAAACTTATAAGCAAGGTCAACCGTTGAAACAAGTGTTGGTTGTGGTTACTTCTGGTTGGTCAGTAATGTGTTTCGATCATAATCTTAAAAAGCTATGGGAAGAAAATCTGCAGGTTTTGTAATTTTGTTAGTGTTATTTCTTCTTGTTTACAATCTTTAAGTAGTATGTAAGCAATAGTTTTTTTTGTGGTTTTGTACAGAAGGATTTTCCTCATAATGCTCACCATAGGGAAATTGCTATCTCAGTAAGTAATTTCACATTGAAGCATGGAGACACTGGATTGGTTATTGTTGGTGGGAGAATGGAAATGCAGCCACATGTATGTTTCTTGCATTTTCTTTTTTGTTTAATTTTAGTTTATTCTATGTTTATTCACTGGTATTTTTTTGTTTAATTTTAGTTTATTCTATGTTTATTCACTGGTGTTTACTTTGTTTTGGAGTAAATCAGTAGATTAGGACTTAACTTTTAATTTTGTGTTTGGGGCATAGGAGCATTGAACTTTTAGCATGGGCACTTATTGCATGCGTGCTACAAGGTCACATTGAAACGAGGCTAATTTTTTGTATATATTTTAGTGGGGTTTTCGTATTAGCTGGCAATTTTATGGGTCAGACTGAGAAGTTGATGTAGTAAAGAAATTTGGTCAAAAGTTGCTCATGCAGCATCTTTCAAATGTATTTTATTTTCTGTGGTTTCATTGGATACACCTTTTTCGAAGCTGTACAATTTTTAATAAGTTTTACATATAGGCTTACTCGGTCATTTTTCTTTTCCATGTTCCTTGAGTTTCTACCTATTTTCTTAATTGTTATTGTTTCAGTTGTCCAACTTTCTGATGCATCAGTTGCTAATCAGATAATAATTCCTTCTGTGGTTTATGGGTTCAGAACTCTTATGCTCTTATGTAGATGGAGACCAAACTCTCTCACAATATACTTGCTTGTTAGCATTATCCAGTTCTTGTAGGAATGCTATAATGGTACATGAATTGACCAATATCTTTTCAATAATGTATTATCTGTATTTGTGGTTGTCATTTTCAGATATACTTGGATCCATTTGAAGGAATTGGTGTAACTGAGAAAAATGCAGAGGAGCACAGAAGAAGTGCTAGTGAGAAGGAGGTATGGATGAGCTAATGTGGGGTACAGCAATTTACTCTCTGTGACGTGTTTTCATTTATTATATGGGGTTAACATATTTTTGCAACGAGCTTTATTATTAGTCAAGCATGCACAAATTTATTGAGACTTGGATGTTGTGCATTGACAACATCCTCAAACAATGTGTTATATCCCAATTCAAGGATCTAGTTAGAGGGCGCAATTAGTTGAGAAATCAGAATTTGGATTAGTTTTCCAATTATGTTTAGAGGATTTCCTACTTTTATGACCTGTAGTTACTTTTGAAGCAAGTGCTAAGTTAGAGAGAGGACCCAATGATTTTTTTAGTCTTTTAAGGAAAACTCAAAACCTTTTCTGCAATTCTTCTTCTTAGATTTTTATTTTTAATTAAACAGCTTCTACCTAAATACATTCACCTGATAATTTCTTAACATTGAAAGAAAATTACCCACTAGTTAATAACTACCTAACAAGAAAACACCAAAGTTATAAAGTAAAATAAACTTAAACGAATCTTAAAAGATAACTACCTGAGTAAGCAATTGCTGCCTAGAATTGCAAATGCAGCCCCAGGCTTGGAAACAGCCTGGAAATTCTTGTCAAGTTCATAACATAGTGATACTTGATGATGTACATTATATTACAATATCTAATTGAGATTGTGATGGAGGGCTGAAAAGAAAGATTCATGGCCTGTTTAGTTTTGGAAAATAAGGTTTGTTTTTCATAAATTTTTTGCAAGAAAACTAGAAAATAAAATCTATTGTTTAGTAGTGATATTTTCTAATATAGAAAACTGAAAAACTATTTTTTATATTTTCCAAATTATAGAAGACATTAAAAAAATTAATGAAAAGTAGTTTTCTAATTAATATTTTGACATTTCTCCTCAACCGCCACCACCTCGGTCACCACCACCCCTATCTCCACCACCATCACAACCTTTGCCGCTGCCGCCACCACCACCACCACCACCACCACCATCACATCCTCCTGACACAGTGGCAGCAACACCACCACCTCCACCATAACCTCCACTATCTTCACAACCACAAGTTTCGGCACCTCCACCACCACCACCACCACCACCACTTCTACTACCTCCACTACTGCCACAACCTCTGACACCTTCACCACCACCACAACCTTCGACACCTCTAACACCACCACCACCACCACCACCACAGTCTCCTAACACGGTGGCTGCAACATCATCACCACCACCATCACAACTACAACCTCTACTTTCTCCACCACCACATCCACCAACACCTCCACACCATGACTTCCGCCGCCTCCACCACCACCATAATTTCTGTCACTTCCACCACCATCACCACCACCACCATCACCACCACCACCACCACAGCCTCTTGAGATAGTGGCTACACCGCCACCACAACCACTGCCACCTCCACCATCGCTATCACCATCACAGCCTCCTGACACAGTCTCATGACTTTAAATTAAAATTAATTAAATGTACATGATTTAAAATTTTTTATAAAACAAATAAATTTAATATTAAATAATATCATATGGAATACAATTACTATTATTGTTATTATATTAAATAGAAAGTTATTATAATAAATTTCATAAGAAAAAAATAAAAATTATGTGAAGAAAAATTGCAAAATAAAAAGTAACAAATAAATTTATTTTCTGTTTTTCCATTTCTATATTAAAAAATGGAAAACTAGAAAACTAAGAGAAGGAACAAAAATTGAAAGAGGAAAACAGAAAATGTTTTCCAAAACTAAACAGCTCCTCAACTTTTGTAGAAGAATGAAGTTAAGTTGTTGCCTTTTAATCTCCACTTGGATGAGTTCAGTCTAGTTGCAAATTCTTAACATGCTCTTATGTGGTTCTCTAGTAAGTGACCATGTATCAATTTATCAAGGGTGATGTCAATAAAGGTTGTTGCTATCATTTTTAAAAGAAGAATGTCTCCAATGAAAATTGAAAGGGCTTTGCATGGGAAATGACTTCTTCCACTCTTTGTTGTCATAACATATATTTATGAATAGGGACGTACTTAACATATATTTAATATGTTCCATTTGATTCCACTAGACATATACGAAAGCATTTGATTGCATCTCTCTAAGTTTGAGTAGTGTAAGAACTTGAGCTGGGAATTTGCTTATTGGGTGGGACATCAACCATGTCAGTTAGCATATGTATATTTTTCTTATTATTCTTCCTCTACGAGTGTAAAAAAAATACATTTTTTTCTATGTTAAATTTAATGCACAATGCACCTTTTTTGTGCTTGGTATTTGCTATTCGTTATCATAGATTTCTTCTCATTGCTAGATATCACATGTTCAATTCCTCTATTACAATATAATTTATGTTTCCCAATTTAATGGTAGCATTCTTGAAAATGTTTTCTAATATCCTACATAGACCTCAGAGAACTCTGGAACTGTGGATTTACGCCATTTTGCCTTTTATGCATTTGCTGGTCGAACTGGTACCCTTAGATGGAGCAGAAAGAATGAGGTGAGCTATTTATTGTTTATAGGTACTTGTTCAGTTACTTTTTGCATCATATATTCAGGAGTATACCATTATTTCTGGTCTTAGAGTGTCAAACTGCTCAGTTCTGTGAGTTGCTATGCTGGTTCATAACTCATTTGTATCATTTTCAAAATGCATTTTTAGTAATTGCAGCTAATTTATGAAGAGTTTCAGCTAAATTATTGTTGTAAAATTATGCAATGAAGATGCATCAGCTAGATAATAACAAATTGAGATGTTCTCATTGTAATGTTTTAGTTTACATGTTACATGTGGTACTTTCTTCTTTTTACAAATTAACATCAACCATCAGAGTTTCTTGAAGAGGCATGCATGCATGTCATACATCTCTACAAATTAAGATTCATACAAATTTACATGCTGGTAATTGGGAAATATTTTTTAGAATTGCAATGACTAGGCTAGCCTGGGTGACTAGTAAGGATGGGGATTGAACGGAGATCATAAGTTCCTGTCACACCGATCCCTTTTTGCACCAAGGAAAACTTATCATCATTAACGACTGTGAACTCAAATTCATAATGCATCTGAGCAGTAGCTTTATTTAGGAAAAGCACCATTCATGCTAGCACCATATAGATAGTATTCTCATTGTTGCTCAAAACATCATCTCCTTTTTTCAATTATTAATATCATCCTTTATGTGTTTTAGAATATTGAAGCACAACCTTCAGATGCATCCCAGCTAATTCCACAACATAACTACAAGCTTGATGTTCATGCTCTGAATAGCCGCCAACCTGGAGAGGTATTATGCATTTCTGATACAAATAATATTCCTTATTCATAATAACATCTAGAAATATTGTTTTCTTGTGATTTCCTGAGAAAAAGGGACCGGGGAGTCGTTAGAAGTTTGTTTCTACAAGTGGTTGGATTTTATTGGTTATATGTGTCACATGGAATTCTAGTTTCAAGTTGAACCTTGTGTGATTTGTTTTAATCATAAATTTTGAAGCCCTAAACCAATGGCAACCCAAATGATACAGTTGGAAAAGAAGGTTTCTGTTTACTTTTGCATCATTTTCTTTATCATTGCAAAGCTACTGCTTCTTTCTTAGGATCTTTATTAACAGTGAACTTTGCTGCGTCATGTTGGACTTAGTTTGAATGCAGGGAATTTAGGGAATCAATCTTAGGAGTCATGCCGCATCACTGGGTGAGTATACCAAATGTTTTGATTGCATTTATTATATGGTATGCTTTTACATGGTGGGAATGGTTTTGATTGCATTTATTTTCATTTCAGGATAGGAGAGAAGATACTCAGTTTAAATTAGCACACTTCAGGCGTCACAAAAGGAAAACTTTGAAAAAAGTTCCTGGAAAGACCATAAATTATCCTTTTCATAAGCCTGAAGAAAATCATCCTCCTGGGAAAGACGAAACAAAAAAAATTTCAAAGATCATTGGAAAAGCTGCAAATTATGCTGGCTCAGCAAAATCAAAAAAGGTATGCAGTATGCAGTTTCACATAAACTCAGCTGAGACTGAGAAAATGAATTTACATGAAGATGTATGCAGTAGCTATTGTGCAGGTTCCATTTGAATTTTGACCTTTGCTTGGAAGTTGTTTATAACTGTTAATAGAGTGCATGGTTCTGATTCTATTACTGATCTCTTGTTTCTATAACTTCATTTTTTTTTTTCATTAGACCTCCCCTAATTTTTTTCATACAGTTAATTACCAAATTCCCCAAGCTGTTTTGATTCCCAAAGTAAAATCATGTTGGTATCACAACTGCTATAGACTGAACTTTGTTTATCTTCACTTACATGTGTTCTATGGAGGTGGTAGAAAAAAATAAATAAGAGAAGGGCACAACTCAGAAAAAATAATTGTTTCTAGCTGCTTCTGCCTTCTATTTCTACCTGATAGTTTAGGCATTTCCACATTGATTACAATTTCATGTGCTGTGGAACCATTGCGTGTTCAGATACTTTTAACTAATTTTAACTGCTTGAGCATCTAAACATCTATAAAACTGATTAATATTTTCCACTTTCCAATTCCTCTTAATCTTTTCAGCATGTCTCGAATTTAGAATACATCGATGCTGCTCAATTAGTCAGCCTCGTTTGGTGATGAGATTGCAAATGCACTTCCAGTATTTTTTTTTTTTTTTCAAAAAATTTCAAACCTGCTTTTAGAACAAGCAACTAAAGAGGTTATTTTCCCCAAAAGCTGTCTTCAAAATAAATAAACAAAAATATAAAGAGGGGCCAGTACCATGGTTTTGGCTCCCCCTACTTCAATGCCAAATGGGGCTGATTCATGGTCTTGCATTCTGCTTTCCCTGATTAATGTGACACTTTGTAAAATTTTAAATCTGGAGTAGCATCTTTATTTTGGGACAAGGGATGGTATTTCATGTGTTAATCCTACGGATTTGAATGTTGTTTTGTTAAATATCAAACATTACGGTAGTTGGCAGTTATGTTCAACAAGTAGAGCACCTGCAACCATGGTTTTAAATAACGGTTTCGTGAACCGTTTCGGTATCGGTAACGGTGTAACGGTATCGGACGGAATCGGATTGATTCGGATTGTATCGTTCGGCGCTACCGTGAATTTTTAAAAATAATCAATAAAATGCACCATATTAATAAAAAATGCAAAATAAACTTTAACATCTAATATAATAAGTTAAGAATTACTTAAAAAATATATATTTGCACTAAAAATTATACATTTGAAAAAATTATTATTTACTTGAATAAAAAATGATATAAGAGAATACTTCAAACCTTTAAGATGTAAATAATTATATTACATTAATATGATATTATTATAAATTTTTTGAGAGATACAATAATAATAGAAATCACCACCAAAAAGAGTGGCGTGGAGGATCTTAATTACTAAGCCCAGCATTATAATCATCTACATTTTAGTTGCTCATTTGAGATGGAAATAAGTCAAAAAATGAACTCCCTTCAAAAGAATAATTGACAGAGGGTTTATATTCATTCAAAAGAAAATAAGTATTGTAACATCTGTGGCTAAAAAAAAAAAACCAAAATCATTTAATGTCTAATGATTCACTAATAAAATATTTTGGAGTTCAAAAAAAAAATTATTGTAATTAATTATACAATATAAAATTAATTATATATAATTAAGAAGATAAATGCAAATTATATTATTTTTTTAATTTCAAAAATATAAAAATCATTTTTCACAAATAAATAAGAAATTAAAAAAATTAAATTTATATATAATTACAAATACTTTAACAAATATCTTTATATACAATTAATAATAATTCTACAATTAATAATAATTATACAAATATTAATAGGCCCAATAGGAGCTATGGGCTGATATCAACATCTTGAGCTATTTCTACAAAATTGGGGTGCTGGGCTTGGGCTTCTATTTCTTCTTCTTCTTCTTCTTCTTCTGTTTCTCGTCACTTTCGCAGGCGACATTCCGGCGTATCGGTAAAACACGGACGATACGAACGATTCAGCAAAAAAACGGCCGCTTCATCAACCAAAAACAGATTGCCGTTTTTAGCCATAACGAACCGGGTATATATCGGATCGGGCACCTCAAAATCCGTTACGAAACGGCCGATACGCACAGTATCGGCCGTTTTTTAATACCCTGCCTGCAACGTAAAACTTTTAGATTTGCACCTATTCTACCTATTACTTGTTTGGGAAAGGAAAGGTCCTTTGATATTGATAAACCATATTACCTGATTTACCTTTGCTTCATATTGCTCAAATATGTACCAAAGTATTAATGCCAAGTTTCTGCTTGAAGATTGTTATCTTAGAAATGTCATATTCATCCTTTGTTGATGCAGCCACTGCCTTACATTCCAACGATAACAAACTACACTCAGCTTTGGTGGGTCCCTAACGTTGTTGTGGCTCATCAAAAAGAGGGAATAGAAGCTGTTCATTTGGCCACTGGTCGCACTCTCTGTAAGGTAAATATTGAGCTCGTGGTATCGTAGCATGGTTTTATTTGAAGAGTATTTTATGGCACATAAAATTTTAATTGGCAAATGTACCACTGCTTAGTGAAGTTCTTCTCTGCCACGTTCTATTGTTAATTTGCTTCTAACTAGTACAATGGGAACTCATTCATTTCACCAGCTTCATCTCCAAGAAGGTGGCCTTCATGCTGATATTAATGGGGACGGTGTCCTAGATCATGTCCAGGTGCGTGCTTGTTTCTTATCTCTCCAATTTGAGGCTTATCTCAATTATAGACATTGAGGACTGTATCAATAGGTGTCATGTTGGAACTGGTTTTTGTGGGTTATGTATATGGCTCATTTGGCCGTTTTGAACTTTTGCTTGAAATATCCCCCTTCTTGCAATCATGTGCTGCATGATACCAGTATGGCATATTTTTTTCCCATGAGTAGTTTTTTTCTGCTTTAAAATGCCAAATCAATTACTTTTTTTTTTGGTTCTTTGCTTGAGCGTGCCACAGGATTGAAGTGCCTGAATTTTTGTAATCAAAACAATTGTGTAAGAAATTAAGGAACCGATTTCTTTAGGTGCTCATATCTACTTCTAGGGCTTCAATAAACTATAGTGAGATGCTAACTGTAAAAAAATTGAACTGAACTAAAGAAAAAGTCATTTGGATGATCTGGTTGTAGAGAAAATCTAAAAGTACAATTAAAATTGCTGAAGAAAAACTTGAAATTACGAACTAGTTTGTATCCAAGAGAGAGAATTGGGAAATAACCATATTAGATATAAGGAAACTTGAATATAATCTATTTAAAACTAAGATTGAACTGGAAATGGAAACTAATTTTCTAAAGCAGAGTCATTATTGTTGCAGAATTGCTTTTGTGGAGTAGATTGGCTGCAATTTTAAACTCGTCCTTCATTGTATTTATAGTTCTGGTGATAATGTATGTTCTTCACACCTCCACTCCTCAGTGACATCTGCATAACTACTTCCTACTGCTAAAAATCATTCCTGTTGCTTCGCCATAACTGCACCACTATTTTCACTTCCCACCTTTTGTAATTTACTGAAAATATCAGTTTATTGAATTGGAGATAGGCAAACTCAACTTAAGGCCATATCTAGAAGTTCTAGAGCCATATTAATTTGGGCTTGGCAAAATTTTCATTTACTCATGCATCCCCAAATTGCTTCTGGTTATGGTTAGACACATGTATTTCTAGCACCACTCATTTGACCTAGACCACATCGATGCAATTTCGTAAGATTCCTAATTATAAGGTGTATGAGACCAACTCGATGGACTCCTTGAAATTAACATAAACACTGCTTTGAGTTTTCTATGATTCATAATTTTTGCATGTGCGTAAAGGCTTTGTTGTATAGATTTGGCTATGACAGCTTGGACTGATAGCTAAAAGCATGTTTAATAGACTGTTTATATTGTAGAAATCTAGTATTTAGTAGGAATCATTGCTAGATTAATGGTTGTTAACATGGAATGCAATCATAATTCATTCTCTTCAGGCTGTTGGGGGAAATGGAGCTGAGCAGACTGTTGTTAGTGGATCAATGGAAGTGCTGCGACCATGTTGGGCTGTCGCAACCTCTGGTGTACCAGTGCGAGAACAACTCTTCAATGCTTCAATATGTCATCATTCCCCATTTAACTTATTTCAACATGGAGACTTTTCCAGAAATTTTGGCCGAACTTCTGATGTATCTTCCTTAGAGGTAGCTACACCTATTCTCATCCCACGAAGTGATGGCCATAAGCATCGCAAGGGGAGTCATGGTGATGTGGTCTTCTTGACAAATCGTGGGGAGGTATGTTATAACTGAGGCTGCTGCATTAGAATCTAGAATCTGATTGCATAAGCTTTTTTGGTGGATTAGTTCTATGCATTTAATAAGGGTCAATTTGCCCCCTAAACTTTCTGTCAAAGGCCAAATTGCCCCTTTTGACTTTTTTGTCAATTTAGTCCTTGAACTTTGCAATAAAGGTCAAATTAACCCTAACAATTATATCTAATCCTTAATTTTTTTGACAGGTAAACAAATCTCACTATAATAAGTTACAAAAATCTCCTATTATTTTAATTAGTTAACAAATTAATCCAATTTTAGTAAAATTAGTTTTTAGTAAACAAAAATACTATTTTTTTAAAAAAAATTATGTTTAAGACCCGTATTTAAGCAAAAAAAATTAAAATAATTAATTTTATAAATTATATTTAAGACCTAAATTTATTTATAATATATTTATTTGTATTAATAAAACAAATTTACTTATCAACCAATGTTTTTTTATCCTAGTTTTGAAAAATTAACTTATGTTATTAGTTTATATATTGATATATGTAATGTTAAAATACTCAAATTTATATGTCAAAATATTTATAGTATTTTAATATTTGCATATCATAATAATACATAAATTATAATATCATTTTAAATCTTTAAAATAATTTATATGTCAAAAAATTATTAAAATTTTTTAAAATGATAGATTACAGTTAATTATTTTAAAATGATAGATTACAGTTAATTATTTTAGAATGATAGTTTTTAATATATTAATACAATATTTTATTGAATTTTTAAACTTTATCATATAAATTTGAAGTATTTTGATACTAATCTTTCAACTTTTAGTTGTAGTTTATTATCATATTTTTATTATTTTAATATTAGAAAAGTAAAAAGCTAATAATATGTTTTATTAATATACATATTAAACTGTACATTTATATTGTTCAAGTATAAATAGATTTGAGTGTATAATTTTAAAAATTAAAAGTAATGTATAAATAAATAAATAAAATATTTAATATTTCAAAACTACTAATGCAATATTATTATTAATTTGTTAAAATTTTATAAGATATAAGTAAATTTGGTTCTTAAATATGATTTTAAAGATAAAAATATATTTTTTTTTTACTAAAAATTGTTTTTTTTACCTAAATGTGGACTAATTTGTTAATTAATTAAAATATTAGGGAGGTTTTTGTAATATTTTATAGTAAAGTTTGTTCATTTTTCAGAAAATAATGTTATAGCTGTAAATGTTAGGGCTAATTTGACCTTTGTTGCAAAATTAGATGGCTAAATTGACAAAAAAAGTCAAAGGGGACCAAGTTGACTCTTAATTTTTTTTTATCTTAATTGCGAAAAAGTTTAGGGGCCAGGTTGACTTTTTTTTTAATCTTAATTAGGAGTCCTACAATACAAACATTTGTATCTATACAAATGGAATTTGAACTGTTAGATTACTACTTATTTAATTATAGCCATTGATACATTTTAAAGGTATTAATACATAAAAATAATCAATGGTTAAATAGAAATTAATCCAATGGTTCTAATTTCATTTGTATAGATACAAACATTTGTACCATAGCAAGAGTCCTTAATTAGTTAAAAACTTTATTATAGCATGACAATCTTGGATAGACTGCATGCTTATGCTTCTCTTGAAAACAAAGTGGTGGACATCACACGTGTTGATTCAACACATTTGTATTGGGGGGGCTATTGCTGCCTCTTATTAGAGCATTTGAAGAAATGTCTAATATTCATCCTCCATGAAGGAATTGTTCTCTAAATAGGGCACTCAATTGGCTCAAGTGTCATTTTAAGTATTGGATCTTTAGGTGTGCTTATTGAACCAAAACAAAAAGGGGTCTTCCTTTTCACTGTCTGTAACTAGAGGAAGATTACACCTGATGAAGTATATAATCCAGTGCTGCATGGGCATCATTTTTAGTTTGAACTGCCTGGGATATGTATTGTTGTCTATGCTGAAGCATCACTATCATCTTTCAGGTGACATCATACTCTCCTGGATTGCATGGCCATGATGCCATCTGGCAATGGCAACTCTTGACAGGTGCTACATGGTCAAATCTTCCTTCGCCATCAGGGATGATGGAAGGTGGCATGGTGGTCCCCACCCTCAAGGTGTTCTCGTTGCGTTTGCATGACAATCAGCAAATGATTCTTGCAGGAGGAGATCAAGAGGCTGTAGTGATATCTCCAGGAGGCAGCATACAAGCATCAATTGATCTTCCTGCGCCACCGACCCATGCCCTGATATGCGAGGACTTCTCAAATGATGGGCTGACTGACCTTGTTGTTGTGACATCTAATGGGGTGTATGGTTTTGTACAGACCAGGACACCTGGTGCCCTCTTCTTTAGTACACTGGTTGGTTGTCTTTTAGTTGTGATGGGAGTTATCTTTGTAACCCAACACTTGAACTCCATCAAGGGAAAACCACGTCCTACATCTGGTTCTCGGTGATAACCAGAGTCTATATTTTGTCAGAAATTAACAGTTCGTATCATCAAAGAAAATTTGCTGCATCGAGCAAAGATTGTCATGGGGGAAACTTCTATGTTGAAGAATAGGCATCAAGGATTAGAAGGCAATGCATACGAAAGATTTACCATCCTCTTGCTCGTACTGTAAAATTCATAGGACTAACTTGTGGGGAATCTGTGCTGAGCTAACTATTGTATTCAGAAAATTTTATTTGATGGTAATGGAAAAATCATCTGTTTGCGGATGACATTTGCTTTTGTGGCTTTATCGTCAAGCCTAGCACAATTTACTATCTTGAAAGTGTCGAGAAAAATGGAGTCTCATAATCCTGAATGCCTTGCTCAATCAAGTTTGTGGCTGTGTCTAGCTCAAAAGAAATTACATATTAAAGTGTTGCTGTTTCTAGTTTCTTTAAATGATGGTTCTTATAAACACACTGTGCTGCATTTATGTTGTTCTGCTGGTAAATAGGCTGTAATTGTACCATTTATAAGGCATTGGAATATGGAAGTATTGGTCCAAAGGACCTGTGGCCCAGACCTTTTATGAAGGAAGATACCTTTCCTTAGTCACATTAATCGAAGATTTTGGGTCTTTTTAACACACTTACACCCCCTCAAAAAAAATAGAGGCGCTGAATTTTTGTTAGGAAAGACCCCATTTTTTTTTTATTTCTTAGTGCTCGTTTTATTGAGAAAATATGCATTAAGCCAATCAACTTGTACTAAGGTGTCAGCAGAAAGGGTAAAAGCAGGACCATCTTTGACAGGAACAAAAAGAAAAAAATAAAGGAGCAATATATAAAAAGGGTCTCGTGATCAGAGGCAAGGAAAATTGGCAGATAACAACCATTTCCTTTTAATTAATTATCACAAGAATACCTATGTGATCCCTATCATATTGGGTCCATTTTATATGGTTCGAATACCAATTCATGTCGTATATAACCTGGACAATAATTATATATAGGCAGTCATGTTATTACCTGACGATCGTGTTATTTTATATTGTATTCTATAAAATTAAAAATTCATCTAATTATTTGATGAGACATTTAAATTTATCGGCTATTTTAAATGTATTGTATTTAATGGTTAGACCTAAATTGATGTAATATCCTTATAACTAATCAAATACAGAACACTTAAAAAAATTACTACATATCTGACAACTCGTGATTTTCTAAATTTATGTAAGAATCTTCCTAATTTCAGCATTTTCCTCTTTAATTAAGCTTGAGTCTTTCATGTTTAGGTCAACTTCAGCCCCAATGATTTTATATTGGTCTTGGTACACACACTCAAATTTCAGTTAGGACCACATATAATGTACAAGTTTTGTGAATGTTTTTGTGTAAACTTGAGCATTTTGGAGTTGGAATGCACTAGATGCGAGTTTCAAAACCATGAGGAGTCATTTTATACCAATAATACAAAAATAAGGTACCTAAGGTTTGTACATATTTATTGCCTAAAATCTTCTACTAATTACTATAAATTATGCAATGATGTTTTGGTAAAGAAACCCAATTGGCCAATTGGGCGGGTATTGAGACATAAATAATTGCACCCTTTGCGAGGAGGAGAGAAAGAGTTTGATAGCGGCATTAGGAGAATATATTAAAAAAAAAAATGCAAAAGAAGAGAGTGCATGTAAGTAAAAGTATGATGTTGCCATGTTACCATTTTGGGCGGTGCATCACTTTCACCATGCAATGAGAGCATTGTATATTGGATGGTTTTTTATGCTTTGCTTGTCTAATCCACCGATCTTCAAAATGATGAAAGTTACATTATTGGCGCAAATCAGCCATCTTCCCATTTATTCATTTTGTTTACCAACTCTCTTTTTTCGCTTGATCATGAATCTCCTACTTCAAAATTCAATCACTTTATTATTATTGCTGCTGCTACTATTACTATTATTATCAATTTTTTTTATTAATTACGAGATCATATAACCTATCGATGAACTACACAATAGGAACAATTTTTCCCTTTTAAATTAACGACGGCAAAATTCGAACCTACACCTTAGGATACCATTGAAGATGAGTTACCACTTTACTACTCCCTTACTAACACTATTATTATTATTATTATTTAAGTTCACAATTTCTAATTCAAATAATTTATTATAACTTTGGTAAATCAACAAATGAACCATTACTCTAACAATAAATAAATAATTATTTTTCTCTAAATACTAAAGGTAAAAGTTTTTAAGCTTAAAAACTATGCATCTTTTTCTTCCAACAGAATTTATACAATAAGTAATCAACACTTTGGACAAGAATTTTTTTTTTTTTGAAGCGTTATTTTCAAAATCAGCAAAAACATCAAATTGTAAATTTATATTATCTTCAAAGGGGTTAACAATACTTCATTAATGCTTGAGATGGGTGTAAGTCATTTAAGGTTCTAATATAATTAGGAAATAAGAATATAATGTATCAAATTTAATTGGATTTTTACAACTTTCTCAAACTTGTTATTGTAAGCCTGTAAGCTACATAGAGAGCTTGCTAATTTCTAGACAATAGCAAACCAAGAGAACAACAAAGACAATCGTATAGATCTTTTCTCAAGAAAACCACAATTGCCCACTTTTGGAGTTGTAATAATTTCAATCAGAGATGGCTATTTTCATGATCTGTGTCTACATAGTGAAATTTACGAGGGCCAACTACGTACAAATTAGTGAGGTTTCTTAAAAGAAACATTGAATTTAATGAAAGATATAGGAAAAAAGAAAGAAAGAAAGAGTAGATCAATTTGTTTCTGCTTTATAAAAGAAGTTTAAAAAAAAAGTAATTAATTATTAGAATTCCTAAATTATAATAGTGGTTAAACATTGAAATTTTACATAAAAAAATTAATTAAAGAAAAGTTTAATATTTTTTTGTTTCTATAAAATCATCAACATCTCCTTCATGTTTAACTGTAAAGTGGGTTTCACAATGTCAGTGTAAAAATAGTCAAATGATAACTCATCTTTAATACCTTGAGATGAAAGGTTTGATTCTTATTGCTATCCATTTAAAACGGGCTAATTACCTCCTGTTGTGCAGTCCATCGATACTTTAGGTTATATGACCTCCTATTAACAAAAAAAAAAAAAAAAGTTTCACAATTAATGTAACTCATTATTGTATGAAAATAAAATGAAACTAAATATTTCTATATACACCTTTTCCTCAATAATTCTATGTTCTAATAATATTTTTTTTTTCATACTTTATTTATGCAACTCAAACTAATTATAGTGAATAGAACTAAATATTTGTAAGCCCTCCCCTCAATAATTCTAACAACCCAAGTATACCAGGTAAATTATATTAGTCATATGGGATTGTAATGTTGAGAAATTATTGTGTTAGATTCATACACCAACACATGCACATTTAGGTAAGCAGAGACTGTAATGTGGGCTCACCAATCCTTTTAGCTTGTGTCACATTCAATAATGTCTTATTGTAATTAGTGAATGTTGCAATGTTGCAACTCCTTAATTGGATGCCCCTATTGAAATATATGACATTATTGGCTTAATTGAAAAGCAACTTTAACATTTACCAAGCAATCCATGAAACAAGAACTTGTGGTCATCAATCTACAAAATTTTTCTTATAGGTAAGGTTAAAATGAGTTTAATGAATTTGACTTAACCATAATGTTGAGCAATTTTGAATAACACACATCCTTGTCTACATCACCATAATTACTTCATAATACTAGCTCTAAATGTATTAGGCACAAAGTTAATTAAGTCAATGACCCTAATTCATTATTTGATTAATTAGTTACTAGAGTGGGGAATGATGCATTGAAAGATCAAGCCACCATATGACACATATGATGAAATCATAACTAGTCAGAAAATATAGGTGATTCTAATGCAACTAAAAGTCTTTTCTTTTAGTTTTGTTAGATGGTAACTAGCTTGTTGAAGTGACCATTAACTAAAAAAAAAATGACTTCTATAAAAAATTCTCAAACTTACTTAAAAACCAAGATAAAAATAGGAAGAACATTCTAAAACATTTTGAAATTTTCCTAACTTATGAGTTTTGACACTATCTAAAAGTCTATATATATATATTGTTGATGGATATGCCCAAGTTTTGAATTCAAGCCTATTAGAAATAGACAAGACATTATTCTTTCTTGACCTTCAGTCTTATTACTTGAAAGAAAGACCAGAAAAATGAGCACAAAAGACATGAATTCCAAAAATCTGGAAATCTTTGATTTTTGAAGTTCCATACTAATCACATAAACGCCATAGAAAAATATATAATATATA
>CATIWK010068913.1:0-10164 GCA_949634005.1 Mallotus japonicus
ACTAGCTATTACTTGGATTACAGGATCTTTTCACAATTCAATTCATTAACTTAGTCAAGGGTAAACCACTCAAATTACCTAGAGTCTCTTTCGAGTTCATCTAAGAATACCAAAGTTAATTACAACCTATTTTCATGGTCACGTCAATTAACTAGGGTTCATTAAGTTTCTTCATGATTTATTACTCCCCGAAGGATTTATCTACTTCGTGATCGATGTTTCTAAGTTTTACAAGTCTATGAGCTGATAAATCATGCAACTTTCATTGTCTCTAATCTATCCACAAACATGCAAAAAATTGGACCCTTAATTGAGTACAAAACATAAAGCACAGCTCATAAAATTGACTGAAAATTAATTTATTGAAAGGAAATAAGAATCTAAACAAGTAATAGACTAGCTACACAAATCCAAACCCTAAAGAGAGTTTAACCACTCATGATTATGGCAACAAACACAAACATAATCAAAAGAATTAAAGATAAAGATGAAGAAGAAATAATTATTGTTGTTCTTGATTCTTGCATAATACCTTCTTCAATCTTTGTTAATTGCTCCTTTTGTGTCTTTAAAATATGAATGGAAGTGAATAGAATGAAGTTGGATGGGGTTAGATAGGATTAGATGTCTCCAAAACTCCCTTGTATTCCCTTTTATAAGCTAGGTCCCATGGGAAACCTAATTGTACTTGAATTCTCAAAAAGGAAGTTTTCTCTGCTTGACATGGTTTCAAACACGGGATGATGGAAGTGGTGTCACGTCCTTCATTTTACGGCATGGCTTGCATCATGTCGTGTTCCATCCCGTGTTGCTCTTGCTTCAGGTCCAGAAGGAGACATGGCTTCCATCATGTCGTGTCTCAAGCCATGCTGACTTTCTCATGATTCTTTAGTTTGCATAGATTGAAGCATGGCTTGCATCATCTCGTGTCTGAAACCGTGTTTGGAGACACAACTTCTATCATCCCGTGTCTCAAACCATGTCTGGAGACACAACTTCCATCATGGGGTGCCTGAAACCATGACTCACCAGTCCTTGATTATTTAGGAATCCTTTTCTAGATTTTCCTTCAAAACAAAGAAATATTTATTAATATCAATTAAAACTCTTAATTTAACCAAAATTAATAGGAAACTAAAATGAAGATTTAAATTAAACAAATACCTAATTTAACCCTAAATTCCTCCAAATTATTACTAACTATTTATTCACTATTCATTAAAATTCAACTCTAGAACAAGTGTAATACACTTAATAATCCTAGGTTGAGACTTTTCTTCCTATCTCTGCAGCGCATGTGGCAAGCAATTATCGTAGTTTAGACTTTTGTTTTATTATTAGGGAAAAGTACAAAAAAATACTCTATGGTTTGAACCCTAATCGACTTCCACCTTGAGGTTTGAACCCTAACAAACTAGTATCCTATGTTTCAGTCCATTAGCAAATAACGGTAAATGGGCTGACACCGTTAATGGAGTTGACATGGCAGAGGGTATTATTGTCTCTTCATATTTTATTTTTTCGACGTGGCCCGAAAAGGACACAAAAGAAATAAAGAAAAAAAACAACCAAGAATGCCTAAAGCGCTACCACCATCACCAAAACCAGTGTCATGGCTTCTTCAACTCTCAAATCTCATCACCAGCCACTTCATAACTTCCCTTTACAAGACCTAAAATGGTTAATAAACCATACCAGTAGCAGCAACCATTACCAACGCTCTCGTAACAATTCATCTAATAAATCCCCTCATTGTGACAACGCCACCGCTAACACTCCTGCTGAATCCTCCGACGGATGCGACAGGATTGTCAAAACTGAGAAATCGGAGAAGAAATCAAAGATCATGGGATTAAGCAGCTGGTTCTGGTGGCACAGAGTTCTTGCTCCATATGTTGCAAAGAAATCAAACATATGTTGCAAACTGCTTGGCACAGAGTTCTTACTCCATATGACATCTTCAGCCACCACACTGATAAAAAAGCTCCCTTCCAGCCACCGATAAGGAAGGCATTAGCGGTTTTCAGCAGACGGAGGAATCTCAATGATAACCACTACTCCCATCTTAAGAAGTGATGGTAGTTTTACATCTTTTTAATTAATTTAATTTTTTTTGGATTGAGCGACTGTAATTTAAAGGAATGAATGTAGTTTATTCCCTGTGATAACAATAGATGGGGACATCAAAAGTGTCATATATATAAGTTTGCTCATATATGGGCAGAATTTTGGTTTTTTTTTTCCCAATGAGGACCTGTTCGTGTGATGCAAATGAATACAAGGAAAGAAATGCTCTAGATTGTTGCTCCAACTTTCCTTTTTTTTTTTTAGTTTTAGTGTCTCACCACTTATGAGGAAAAAGAACTTGAGTAGGGATTGAAACCTTGGTTAATAAATTTTCATGGCAATGACGGTGAAAACAAGAGGCAGTATGATCAAGCTATATAACCATAACTCATAGCTCAGACTTTACTGAGTCAGTAAATGGCTACCATGACGTTGCTAGTTGAAACTTATCTACAGAAGTGTAAGGCTTATGTGCACATTATACGCGAAATTAGTGATTTTAATAATTTTCAATCACTGTAGTAGCATAATAGTGAAAGATCTCAATATCAAAGCAGAGGTGGATTGGTCATGGCCCCATTAGCTGATTTTTGCAATACAGGGAGGATCTAGTCAAACATCAAGCAATGTAATTATAGATGATGGACAAGTTCAGAATGCCCATATGAGTACTGATTGCTGAAGCTTCATGAGCTTCTTGTACAGTAAAACGGTTGCGAAAATGGCAGTGGCGAGGATAAAGTTGCTGAGGAACAAGAGAGAGGTTATGGTTAGGCAAATGAGAAGAGACATTACCATGGTAGAGTTGGAACAAGATATAGACGTAAGCATCATTACCATGGTAGAGTTGGAACAAGAAATAGACATAAGCATCCAATTTTAGATTTGGCAATCCAAAACTCTAGTTATGTGGGTAGCTATGGTGGTGACTGTGTTGGTGTTGGATAGACTACAGTTGTGTTAAAAAATGAGGTAAGTTTGAATTTTTATTTTGAGCAACAGGTGGGGTTGGATTTTGTTAGTGGTTTTAGGTGGAGATGGGTTGAGGCGGTGTTGAATGGTGTGGCAGTGGTGCTTGAGGCGGTGTTGAATGGTTGTTAAAGAAAATGAATAATGTTATGTTTTGATTTTGGTCAAAAGTTATGTTTTTTTGGTCAAAAGTTGTTATTTTTTTCTTTTTTGTCAATAAAATGTAAAGAGACAATAATACTCTCTGCCACATCAACATTTTTAATGGTGTCAGCCCATTTACTATTATTTACTAACGGACTGAAACACAGGATACTAGTTTGTTAAGGTTCAAACCTTAGGGTGGAAGTCGATTAGGGTTCAAACCAAGGGTATTTTGTTTGTACTTTTCTCTTATTATTATACTTTCTCATCATTATTGTTTTAGTCTTTCTCTACATTCATGAACTTATTTTGTAAAACTATTGCACACATACTTTGTTAATAAATTAAATCACAAAATTTATATTTGAATGAAGTTTATAACTTGAAAGTCAAATTTTACTAGGACATAGAAGAATTATGTAATTTGACCAATTATTGAATGTTTTTAAATACAAATACACACCAATGATGTTATGAGATAGTGGAGTAAACTAATTATAATAGTTAGTATTTTTATTTAATCTTACACTAATCTTTTCTTATATATAATTTGAATGTATTTTCTTTAATATATTAACCCAACTATAATTTGAATATATTTTCTTTAATATATTAAGCCAACTCTAGTTTGTAAGGCTAAAAATTGATAGATTGATTCTTTTCGTGTGATGTGAGGGCAAAACATTAATTCTTATCCAATAGGATATGTTTGGCTCCATGAAACAATACTTGAGCAAAAATAATCCAAGAATACAATTAAAAAGTATATGATGTAGAGATCTTGAGCAATTTATTTACAGAAAATTCATTTATTTCTTGTTCATATAAATTTTGTTTTATTTTTTTTAAAATTATTTGTGTAATAAAATGAATTTAATTGATGAATAGTTTTCTACAAACTAAAATAATAGCAATTGATAGTTAGCAACTTCACAACAAAAAAATCCTCACAATTATATATTTTATAAGTAACTTGCTTTTTTATATTATTACATAATTTAGTTTCTTTTTTTTTTTTTATTATCACCGAACATCCTAAAAATGACACATGTAATAATTTTTTTTCATACTAGCACTCATGTTATATGACATTTGCAGAAAGTTTTCTTTTGTATACAGATTTTTCAATAAAAGATGTATATTAATTATTTCAACATTCATAAAAAATCATACAAACAACATTGGTGTATAATATCAAGAACAAAAATATTTATTTTTAAAAATATAGAAATAGAAGTGTTGAATATGTTAAATATGTAAACAACATTGGTGTATACTATCAAAAACAAGAATACATGTTTTTTTTCAAAACATAAAAATAGAAGTGTTGATTACGCCCAAATATACAAACAATATTCGTGTATACTATGAGAATAAGAAGTGCAAATATATATATATAGATATATATATATGGCAACTGATGTAGCAAATCTCAAAGGTGTTGCTGTTGTGTCGGCTTTCTTTGACAAGGAAAGTGTTCTGGGTGCAACCCTGAATTTGCATAAAATATTGACACAGGCGGCATCCATAATAAATGAAACATATGCGTAGAACCAAGCTTTTGCTGGTGAAGCATCACATTTTTAGTTATATGCGTGCATATCTGTTCATCTTTTCTACTTGATAGGATCTGTGATACATTAAACACATATTTTATATTTGACCAATAAAAATATAACATATATTTTTGTATTACAAATCTCACATTTTATATTTGACCAATAAAAATATATCTTTGTATTACAAATCTCACTCTTATATGTAATATACTTAGTATAGGTAAAAATTTTAAAAATATAACATATATTTTTGTATTACAAATCTCACTCTTATATGTAATATATTTAGTATAGGTAAGAATTTTATAAATATAACATATATTTTTGTATTACAAATCTCACTCTTATATGTAATATACTTAGTAAAGGAAAGAATTTTTCATATTTAGTATAGGTAAGAATTTTTTTTTTAAAATTTGTTTGCAAAGTGTTTATTTTTTTTTGGCATCTGATGCACCCAGTATCTTGTATCTCATAGGATTCGATTAATCCGGATTCGATCCGGGAAGAACCCCAAAAAATGGTAAAGGTTTACCTCAAAAGTTTTAAAATAACTGCGTACCCATAGCTCGAACCTAAGACCTGACCTCTGGTTAAACTGAAGTAGTTCCCCATTAACTCATTCACACTCTTTTGGGTAAAAAACCTTGAAAGGGTCATTTAACATTAAACTTTCGCCTTGATTTTTTTTTTGGTAATTGTTTCTTTTCAGTGTAATTGATCTTTTCTTTACTGGTAGGATTCTTTGTGTTATATTTGCATGCATACATACATACATCCACATCCAAGCCAGCTAATGGCCTTTTTTTAGTGCTGGATTAGAATAGATTGGGATTAGGTAAGAATTTTTTTAATATCACTTATGGTTTGGTTAGTTAGAAAAAAAGATAATGGCAAAAGGTCCAAATTGGACTTCACCTTTTTGTCCTCAGTTAACATTGACTTTTTTTTTTTTTTTTTTTTCAAGTCCAATTGGAACTTTTGCAAAAATAGTGCATAAAAGACCTATAAATTAACACAAGCATATGTTACTAGATGTGCACATCCTTCTAATTAGATTTTTATGGATACCTTGCTGCCATTTCTCTTTCACCTTGCCGTCTTTTTGCTCCCTCTATCTCTTCTCTTTCTTGCTTATAAACGGATCAAATCACCGCACAATAATGTGAAGCTTCCACCTGGTACAAAAGGATGGCCATTCTTAGGTGAAACTCTTGAATTCATAATGGCCTGTCGACAAGGGCAGCCTCAGAAATTCATCAATGACAGGGTCAGAAAGTACTCTCAGGATATTTTCCGGACATCGCTGTTTGGAGAAAACATGGCAATCTTTTGTGGGGCTAAAGGAAACAAGTTTCTTTTCACGAACGAAGCCAAGTATGTGAAAGCATGGTTGCCACGATCAATCTCCAAGATCATCTCTGATCCACAAGGAGATATTCATGTAAACCCTTATGATTACGACACACCAAACATGACGCATAATATACTGCCGGAGTTTCTCAGGCCTCAGGCTCTGAAAAGCCACATCCTTGTCATGGACTCCACCGCGAGGGAACAGCTGAAGATGTATTGGTCACCCTATGAACAAGTAAAGGTACATCCACTCGCAAAAGAGTTCTCATTTGAATTGGCTTGCAGATTGTTTATGGGTATCAAAGACCCTGAAATTGTGAAAAAGCTTTCAGTTCTTTTTTCTCGTATAGCATCTGGGGTGTTTTCGGTGCCCATTAATTTTCCAGGTACAACATACCATAACGCTATTAAAGGAAGAAAAGCCATTGCTCATGAGCTAAAAGGTATCATTGAGCGAAGAAAGTCGGAGCTATCCGAGAAAACGGGTCACATAATAACATCCAACAAAGACTTGTTAACTGAGGCATTACTTTATAAAGATGAAAATGGCAAGTCTCTTGTCGAAACTCATTTGGTTAGTAACATTGTGTCACTGCTTTTTGCCAGTCATGACACAATTGGCTCTACGATAACATTTGTTGTCAAGTTCCTTGCAGAGCATCCTGATGTCTATAGAAAAGTCTACCAAGGTAAGTTAAAAACTTCAATTAGTCAGAAGTAAGCTGACAGATACGTCTAATTTTGGGGATTAAATCAAAGAATTTATTTGTAAAAATTTGGATCTTTCAATTTTTTTTTTATAAAGAGTCAATTTATAAAAATAATAGTATAATAAATATTTATTTTTTTTAAATATAATGTAAAGAGTAAGTTTGGGCTCTCAATATTTTAAAAATCAAATCTCACTTTCTATTATAATTTTTAATTAAAAAATTTTTCAAAAATTGAGTAGCAAAAAATATAACTCCCTTTAAGGCATTAATAGGTCAAGAATTTAATTCTTACCTTCCCTTTTCTATTAAAAAAGAAATTAAGAAAAATCTTTATCTACTCTAGATGTTTAAGTTTATTGATTAATTTAATTTTTTTATTTGTATCTTCTAATTTTTAGTATTGATGTGGTAAAAAAATTAAAATTGTTAATACTTTATAAAAAAATCTAAAGAGTTTACTGTATTTCATTAAAATTTTCTATTTGTTATGTTAAAAGATATTTTTTATAACACAAAATACTTTTTTAAAATGACAAAAACCATTGGAGATGCATTAAAGGCCATAAAGTTTATGTGAGCTATATAAAAGGTAAAAAAAAAAAAATCAACTTTAACTAATTATTAATAATTCTATTGTTCTATTTGTATTTTCTCTTTTTAATATTGAAACAGTAAAAATAAAAAAAATGACAAATTTAAAACTTTACCCAAAAAAAAAAAGAATAGAAGTTAAATTTTGAAGAATCTATAAGCCTTGAATAAAATTTTCTACTCATCAAGTCATCATATCCAAAGATATTCTATAACATTAAAAAAAAAAAAAAATTCTTTTAAATGGAAAGTACTGTTAGAGATGCTGCAGTGATTAAAAGTTATTAGTAATATTATTATTATTGAACTGACAGTGCTCAGTTAAAAATTATATGTTAACTATATAAAAAAAGCACCTAATTAATTGTTGGGAGATATTTACTGCTTTTATACCTTTATCTAAATAAAATTGAATCAGTTAGAATTTAGAATCTCTAAACATCATCGATGGTTCAAACAGAAAAAAAAAAAAAAACCTAATTAGTTATGTTGTTGCTTAACTAATAGAACAAATGGAGATTGCAAAGTCCAAAGGTCCAAATGAGCTGTTGAATTGGGACGATATTCAGAAGATGAAATATTCATGGTGCGTCGCTTGTGAAACAATGAGACTATTACCACCTGCTCAAGGCACATTTCGAGAAGCTATAACGGATTTCACTGCTTACGAAGGATTCACCATCCCAAAAGGCTGGAAGGTGTGTAATTAGCAGTAGCAATTATATGTATATATGCACCTCGGTGAAATATTGAGTCCAGTTATTATAATTTGCTACTTTTGCAGATTTATTGGACAGTAAATTCAACACATAAGAATCCCAAATATTTCAAAGACCCAGAAAAGTTTGACCCTTCAAGATTTGAACGTAATGAGGCTGCACCTTATAGTTTTGTTCCTTTTGGAGGAGGGGCTCATATGTGCCAAGGAAAAGAATATGCTAGATTGGCCATTCTAACATTCATACATAACCTGGTCACTAGATTCAAGTGGAAGAAAGTTGTTGCAGATGAGAGAATTGTTATTGAAGCATCTCCTGTTCCAGTATATGGCTTCCCAATTCACCTTGAGCCTCTTAATTAATGATGCATCACAACAACTCATGTAAACAATTTGGAATGCTAGTCTATGAGGTTGGTTGAACATAATAAACTCTAATTGTTCAGTAATTTTTATTTTCTTGTGGTGTTGCAGCTTTTTCCTGAAGTCCTCAGTTAACTTTAACTGAACTTTGCACTAATATTAGTTGCAAGCACAGAAGTAAATAGATGAATGGTGGGCTATTTCATTACTGAATGGTTCAATGTAAGGTACTATTTCATTACTGAATGGTTCAATGTAAAGTACAACTTTTATTTGTCGGAGGTTGATTCATCTAGTAGCTTGAGGTCAATTTTTATCTCACTCTCCAATTTAAATGTTGCTAGGGCCCCATAATAAGTAAAAAAAAATTATAATTTTAAGTTTAATGCTAATTTAAATACAACTTAAATTTGTGTTTGTAATATAATATTTGGATTTCTTTGTTGTTTCATCTTTCGCCACCTTAATTTTTCAATTTGCACCCTTATAAGTGCCGGCACCACCAATTGGCACAAATTTGTAAAATGTATCCATAATATTACTAGTTTGTTAGTAGTAAAAGCAATAGACATTTTTACACAAAAGTTTTTGTAGAAAAAAAAAGATATATATATATATATATATATATATATATATATATATATATATATATATATATAGTGGGATCCACTTACACGTGTAAAATTAATATATTTTACACAAAATCTCAATCATTGATTATATTATATTTAATGCAAGTGTTGAATATGTAAAATATAATGAACAAATTAATGTGTGTGTATATATATATATATTTGCACTTCTTATTATCATAGTATACACGGATATTGTTTGTATATCGGGGCGTAATCAACACTTAATTTTTATGTTTTAAAAAAACATGTATTCTTGTTCTTGATAGTATACACCAATGTTGTTTGCATATTTGACATATTCAACACTTCTATTTCTATATTTTAAAAAATAAATATTTTTGTTCTGATAGTATACACCAATGTTGTTTGTATGATTTTTTTTATGAGTGTTGAAATAATTAATATACGTCTTTTATTGAAAAATCTATATACAAAAGTAAACTTTTCTGCATATCTCATGTAACATGAGTACTAGTATGAAAAAAAAATAAAAATAAAAATTTATTGAAGAAAAATCTTTAGGATGTTTGGTGATATATAACGGATATAAAAAACTAAATTATTTAATAATATAAAAAAGCAAGTTACTTATAAAATATATAATTGTGAGTATTTTTTTCTTGTGAAGTTGCTAACTATCAATTGCTATTATTTTAGTTTATAGAAAACTATTCATCAATTAAATTAATTTTTTATTACAAAAATAATTTTAAAAAATAAAAAAAAATTTATATGAACAAGAAAAAAAAATGAATTTTCTGTAAATAAATTGCTAAAAAATCTCTACATCATATACTTTTTAATTGTATTATTTTTGCTTAAGTTGACTCATTAGATAAAAATTAATATTTTGCCCTTACATCACACGAAAAGAAATGTACTATTTATCAATCAATTTATTAATTTTTAGCCTTACAGTTGGCTTAATATATTAAAAAAAACATGTTCAAATTATAGTTGACTTATTAATGTTTTGCCTTACATCACACGCAAATAAATGTATTATTTATCAATCAATTTATTAATTTATTAATTTTTAGCCTTACAAT
>CATIWK010068978.1:0-20575 GCA_949634005.1 Mallotus japonicus
CACCATATTCCTCTACCTCATCGGAATGGTATCCGGATACAGGGGCTAGTTACCATATAACCCCAGACCTCTCTTCTCTCAGCATTGCCGAAGAATACAAAGGTAAAAACAAGGTCACAGTTGGTAATGGTTGTCGCTTAAATATTGCTCATGTTGGTTCTACCATACTTCCCACATGACACAAATCCTTAACTTTAAAAAATGTGCTTCATGTTCCTCATATTACTAAACCTTTATTGTCTGTGAAAAAACTTTCTCATGATAATAATTGTTTTTTTGAGTTTTACCCTAACCATTTTTTTGTTAAGGATCAACAGATCAAGAACACCCTACTCCACGGAAAGAGTGAATTGGGCCTATACAAGTTGCAACCAACTCTTCGCCATCATTCACCTCATATTGCTGCTTATCTTGCTCATTTGGAGACATGGCACGTAAGAATGGGTCATCCTAATGCTTCCGTTGTTCATCATTTAGTTACTCAATTTAAATTGCCTTGTTCCAAAAAAACTAGTTCTTTGACAAATTGTCATGCTTGCAATCTTGGCAAATTGCATCGTATTTCTTTACCTTTAATGAATAATCGTAGTTCTTCTCCATTAGATTTAATTCATTCAGATGTCTGGGGACCTGCCCCAATTTCCTCCTCTACTGGAGAAAAATATTTTGTTATTTTTATTGATGATTTTTCATTGTTTACTTGGTTTTTTCCTATTAAAAATAAAAGTGATGTTCCTCAAGTATTCTACCAATTCCAAGCTCTTATTGAGAAACAATTTAATTGTTCTATCAAAGCCTTCAACTCCGATTGGGGTGGTGAATATAGGCCATTATTTCAACATTTTAAACAAACTGGAATTTTTCATCGTTTAGCATGTCCTCATACCCACGAACAAAATGGGACTGCTGAACAAAAAATACGACATTTGGTTGATATTGGTCTCACTTTATTAGGACATCTAGTGCTCCTTTTAAATATTGGCAATATGCCTTTGAAATTGCTAATTATTTAATTAATCGTATGCCAAGTACTTCTCTCTCAAATAAAATCCCATTTCGAATGTTGTTTCAAAAAAAGCCAGATTATTTTTTTCTTCGAATCTTTGGTTGTGCAGTATATCCTCTACTGTGTCCCTACAATCAACACAAATTTTCCTTTCGCACTAAGCAATGTGTTTTTCTTGGCTATTCTGCTCATTACCATGGATATCGGTGTCTTGACAAAGACTCAGGTAGAATTTACATGGCAAGGCATGTTAAATTTGATGAGCAACAATTCCCTTTTTCTAATCCGAATTCACCACCACCACCCACTCACTCCACACAGTCCTCTATACCTTGGTTGCAACTTACGTTCCCAATCTCTCAACTCACTCCTTCCGTGGACTCCCTCTCAGGTATGTCTCTATCCTTATCTTCACCAAAACCGATTTCCTCTCACTCAAATTCTTCTTCACCCTCGTCCTTCTCTTCCTCCTCATCTACTTCTTCTCATCCTAATCCATCTACCCAATCCAACCCAACCTCTATCTTTAATCCTGATGGCATTCGGCTCTTTGTTGATTTGCCTATATCTCATTCTCAACCACATCCCCAACAACCAAATCTTAGCCAACCATCCCGTCCACCTGAAACCACCAGCCAACACCCTATGCAGTTACGTTCCTCTACCTTAGCGAGGACTCGTCATCATGCTAACTTAGCCCATACTATTCCCACACGCAAAACACCATCCATCTCCACCATCACTTCTGCTCTACCAACTACAGAACCAACAAATTTTAAGCAAGCAATTAAACACCAACAATGGCAAGACGCCATGTATCAAGAATTACAAGCGCTATATAGAACAAATACTTGGGACCTTGTACCACCTCCCTTACATGCAAACATTGTTGGTAATAGGTGGGTCTACAAAATTAAAAGGCATGCTGATGGTAGTATTGAGCGATTTAAGGCTCGATTGGTAGCCAAGGGTTATACACAAGAGCATGGTTTGGATTATAATGAGACCTTCAGTCCCGTTGTCAAACCCACGACTATTCGCACAGTTCTCTCTCTTGCAATGTCTCGTGGATGGAGTTTGCGACAACTTGATGTCAGTAATGCTTTTTTACATGGTGATCTTCAAGAAACTGTTTATATGGCTCAACCACAAGGGTTTGTTGACACTCACTATCCTCACTATGTGTGCAAATTGCGAAAATCCTTGTACGGTTTGAAACAAGCACCTCGGGCTTGGTTTCAAAAGCTTAGCACCTTTCTTCTATCCATTGGGTTTCAAGGCTCTCATGCGGACTCTTCCTTATTTATCTACTCTCATGGTGCTAACACTTATTTTTTGCTTATCTATGTTGATGATCTTGTAATTACAGGCAACTCTTCGAAGTTTATTCAAGATGTTGTTTCTCAGCTCTCGGCTTCATTTGCATTGCGAGATCTTGGCAAATTGAATTTTTTTTTAGGCATTGAAGTTCTCTATCGACCTTCTGGCATTCTCCTCTCTCAGCAGCGTTATATTAATTCCCTTTTGCAAATGATGAACATGTCATCCTGTAAGCCTCTTTCTACACCTATGGTGGTGGGTACTTCCTTACATAAGGATGATTCGGGTTTATTATCTTTGGAGGCTGCAACCAAATTCCGGCAATGTTGTGGTTCATTACAATATATTACATTCACTAAGCCGGATTTACAATTTGCAGTCAATAAGTTAACTCAGTTTATGCACACTCCCACACATCAACATTTCCAAGCTATGAAGAGGTTGCTTCGTTACTTGAAGGGAACGAGTTCTCGGGGTCTTTGGATATCCAAGTCTCCACGCTCACAGCTTGTTGCCTTCGCTGATGCTGATTGGGCAGGCTCCCTTGATGACAGGTGCTCCACAGGTGGTTTTCTTATTTTTTTGGGTTGCAATTTGATTTCCTGGCAATCCAAAAAAATAGTCCACTGTCGCTCGGTCATCTATTGAGTCAGAGTTCAAATCCATTGCTAATGTAGCAGCTGAATTGCGATGGATTGTCAAACTCTTGTCTGAACTTGGCGTTACTTTACCTGTCATTCCCCATATCTAGTGCGACAATCTCGGGGCAGTGTTTGTCTCTTCCAACGCTGCTTTTCAGGCTCGCACTCGTCACGTTGAAATGGACTACCACTTTGTGCGGGAACAGGTAGCTCGCAAACAAGTCACTGTTGGTTCTGTCTCTTCTAAGGATCAGTTGGCCGACATCATGACTAAAGCTCTTCCACGTCCATTGTTCACTTTCATCACAGATAAGCTTCGGTTACTCGACCGGTAACCATTCGCTTATGGGGGGGTATTATAGTCATAGTTCTTGTATAGGACTCTATGTTTCCTATATGTGTTGGTTACTGTATCTTATCACTCTGTTAGTTCTCTTGTATATATTGTACACACTAAGTCTATCAATATATACGGTGATTTACTGTTGCTCAACACTCTATTCCTAAGTGTGCCGCTGTAGAGGAATTCGCACAGTTTGTTTCACTATTGTTGAAACTCGTGATTTTGTGCTGTTCAACTCATAGAAAAATGGTGAGGATCCGTTGATGAGCTGCTACATGGACCTTTGAGACTTTTTGATGTTTGTTAGATAAAGTTTTTTTTTTTTTTACGATTGTTTGCTGGGCGGACATGATGAAGAGGAAGGAGAAGAAGAAGAAGGGATCAGCGAGTCCAATACGTGGAAACGGTTGAACAGTAAAAATTGTCCAGTCAGTCTATTTCGTTAATTTAAACAGAGAAGGACTGGCGTGGAATAACTTAAAGGCTTTTAGGACTCAATTAAAAAAATAAATTTGTTTAGGACTTTATTGTAAATTTTGACAAGTTATAGGACTTGTGGGTTCATTATCCCTAATAATAATAATACCTCTCTCTACCTCTCTGCGTGAATAGCTCTCTTTTTCTACCATTTTATGTATGGATGTGTTTTCTAACACAACTTATTTTGCATATTTGAGCTTGTTTATTTTGTAAGAAACAGAAGGGCTACTTGGAGGTGGAGTGGTTACACCACGCCCTGGCTTTATTATCCATCTGAAAATTGCCTTCTTTTTGGAGGTGGAGTGGTTACACCACGCCCTGGATATTGTTTGACTGGTTTGTACCTAATTGGTTAGACCATTTGCTACAACAAATTATTTTTCGTTCCTCAACACTAGCAAAAATCCAATCAAAATATCGACTTGGCAGCCATTTTTTTTTGCTTCCTGTCAATAGGGTCCTAAATTTTTGAAACCCCCTCCCCCTCTTTTTGGAGCTCATATTAATAGCAAATTTTCTGTTGAATGTATCATTTAATTTGCTACTTTCACGTTCTAAGCTATTTTCTATTAATATATATAAAGTTGGAACTCCAATTGCACTGTAGCGCTACAGTGTATCTTTTGCCTCTTGATTTCATCCTTTTTTGCGATTTTTCCACTAAATCCGGGTTTCACTTTATTTACAAATTTGCCACCGCATTTTCACATCACAATGGCACATGGGCTTCGCTTTATTTACATTTCTGCCACCGAGTCTCTCTTGAACAAAACGACATCGTCTTCTTTTTCTAACCCTCCTTCCAACAAAACGTTGTCGCTTGGAGTTTGGGCATGTGGAACTCGATCCTCGCGCAGGACAACATATACGCCTCCTCTACCAATTGGCTTTCACTTTTGGACACTGTGATTTTGAAATTTTTAAATTATTAAATGAAAAAATGCCTATTGAAATGACGCCATTTTCCTTCTCTTATTTGCCCTTTTCAGTCAAACTTAGAGAGGCTAAATCCCTAATATTAATTGCATTCTTCTTCTCGTCTCCCCGTCTTAGGCCACTCCTTCCATGTTTATATGAAAAGATACTCAACTTTTATTAGCTAAACGTCATTAAATTAGTTTGATATTGATTTATTGTCAAGTTGATCTATTTCCGATGAATTGCCAGTCAAAAAGTAATGCACCAATTTAAAAAAAATTATTTTTTACTAAAAAATTTTATTATTCTTAGTCAAAAAAATTTACTTCTTAAGTGATTAGTATACGGATAATAAATTGGATAAATTTATGGGGTTGATAAAAAAAAGTAAATTGAAATATTAAATTGGATAAAAATTTTGGGGATCAATAAAAGTTAGAAAAATTGTGGTATGACATTAATTTTTACATGTGATTAGTTTTTTTAAAAAATAACACTTATATATGTTTGTTTAACTTTGCAGCATTTGTATTATGAAAAAAGTATTTTTTTTTTTTTTTTAGAAAGCAGTGCCTTTGTTTATTTATTTATTTGTTTAGAATTTTATTTTATTTTTTTCAAAAAAAAAAAAGAGAGAGTAGTTAAATAGAAATATTCTATGGTTTTGAGTTAAATAAAAAAACAATAAGACATTATTTTTTTCCGGTGTAATTTTTTTGTAATTATTTTTAAAATACGAATTGAATCAGTTGTTATTTTACTTATTTTTTAGGTCATGTCATGGCCTAAAAACTATGTTTAGCAAAAATACTATGTACTATTAAATTTTATATAAAAAATTCTATGTGCTGATGAAATATCTTATTTAAAATTTTTCAATCCCACAACAAAAAAACTTAATATTTATTTTTTTGTCAAATTTAATATTTTAAATTTAAATCTTTTAATTTGGCCATTTTATAATAGAATCACCAAATAATTGTTATTTTTATTTCCATTTTGTAGTTTTTTCTTGGAATTATGACCAAAAATTTGTTAAAAAATATAATTTTAATTAATTTTTCCTTTTCCTTGCAAGTTTGATGACTCAGATGAAGATAAAAATTGACATTATTTTTTATTTTTATGTATTTTCTCTTCCTTTCTTTCACATAAACAATTTGCATAAAACATTAATATTGAAATATGAACTTAATGTCTAAATTAAGTAATAAATACAAACTTAATGTCTATATTAAATAAGGATTTGAGATCTATACTATACTCGCGGCGAAGTGCAGGCAAACTTTCTAGTTGTATATAAAACTCGTACTCCAAATTTTGAAGAAATAGGCAACATTAATTAATATTATGATGAATTGGTATCCTATGACTAGTTAAAAGTGGCAAAAGGTGTGGATATTCAAATTTCAATTTTTTTCTTAATATGATGTGGAATTAACCGCATCAACAAGCTAAAAATATTATAATAAACTATTCCAATATATATATATACCTGATTAAAATTTAGCAATAACTAGCTAAAGTTATCAACTGTATGTACAACATACATGTAATCATCTGAATGGACAACAGGAGAAAAATCTTCATTTAAAAAAAATCTTACTCTATGTTATTTTTTAATATACACTTTAATCAAATTTTCAATATATATATATAAATACATTTGAGATATTTTTTAGAGATAATTATGTTTGTATAATTTTTTAATTTTGAATAAATCATAAAATTAGAAATATTTTATTAAAAGTTTTCTTTTTATATTATCTTTTCTATATTTATAAGAGTTCTAACTATTCTGAAATTCAAGTCAGATGGATATACGATGAGGAGGATAGAGCTCTTCCAGCAAGTGTAAAATTTTATATTGATCATATTTTTTTTAACTAAATCTATCCTTTTACGCTAGAATTTTAAATGTTTGAGCCAATATAAAAACAAATGTGAATAAAAATTTTGTATTGATCATATCTTTATTAACTAAACCTATCTCTTTCAAAAAAAAAAAAAAAAAAAAGCAAGCAAAGTCACTGGGGCAACACATGATTGGTGCTTTCAAAAATTAATTAATTTAGCACATGATAATACCCAAATAAGAAATGACATAATCTTTTTTAAAGGACAGATCAGTCAACTACTCGTACAACAGGAACAGCCCTTCAACTAGCACATGATAATACCCAAATAGGAGATGACATAATTCTAAAAATATTTATATACCCCTTTTTTTATTTTAAATTACTCAAATATTTATTTATTATTATTTTTTAATTAAAACACTACTATATATACTATAATACTAATTTAATAATTTTAAATACTAATCTTATTATAACTAAAAAAAATTGTTGTAACAAAAATTAAAGAAAATAAAATTATTATAATATATTTTATTTTTAATTTATTAAACCAAAAATTTGAGAAGTTTCTCTTTTCATAATTCAACATTAACTCCTAAAATCTTATGTATTGAATTATTAAAATTTAAAATATTTTTTTATAAATAAATTAAGGGGATATTACATAAAAAAAAACTCAATCTTTAGGGGTACTTTCAAATAAAACCCTATCCAATTTTTTCTTTCAAATATAACCACAACCTTTGAATTTTTATGAAAAAAGCACTTTTTGGATTACTGTACTGGTAATGCTGAGTTTTTTGTTGAAATTTCATATATCTAGTATGCTAAGTTGAAATTTCATATACCTAGTATGCTGAGTTTTTTATTGTAATAACTAAGTTGCATTTTTATCTGTCTAAACAGTTTGCTAATCCAAAATGAAACACTCAATTGGAGGGGAGAAAATATCAATTTAGGGGCAAATGCATCGGTTTCATCTTCTGTTACTAGTACAGTCGTTCAATTGGGTCCCATGGATCATAAAAAAAACGGTTTCATCTCCTGTTACCAATACAGTAATCCAAAAAGTGTTTTTTTTCATAAAAATTCAAAGGTTGTGGTTATATTTGAAAGAAAAAATTGGATAGGGTTTTATTTGAAAGTACCCCCAAAGGTTGGGTTTTTTTATGTAATTTCCCCATAAATTAATAAATTCATTTTTATTAAAATACACATGTTTTATTTAATAAAAAATACTCTAATTTAATTACATTTAAAACATTACTCTTCATTTCCATAAAAAAATAATGTCTTTTATTTAAACTGAAACATTCTTTTATATTCAAATAAAAATATTTTTCTTTTTTAACCTAAAAATAAAAATATGTAATTTTTCACCCATTTTCTATATTTATTTTATTTTATTTATTCAATAATTATTATTAGTATGCATATTGAAAATAATAAGTTCTAACTTTTATATTTGATTAATTTTTAGTTTTTATTTTATTATAATTATTTATTTTAAAATATGTATTTTACTTACAATCAACGTAAAGCGCAGATTCACGACTAATTTTTATAAACCTAAAATTTTCTTAAACTTTACAATTAAATGATATACATTTCAAAACAATTCATCAATTTTAATTATTAATTTAAGAGATAAGTACAATTTAGTACCCTGTGGTTTCACCTTTTTGCAAAATTAGTTCCGTGGTTTTTTTTTTTGACATTTTAATACCCTGTGTTATATATTTTTTTTACACTTTACACCCTTCTAACTAATATAATCATTATTTTATGAGAAAACATTGATATAATATTATATTTCAATGATAAATTTATTTTATATATGATTTATGATCAATTCATACAATTGTTTATTTTTAAAAATATTGTAAATTTATTTTAAAAATTATTTCTTTTTATTCATAATAAAATTAAAAATACATTTAAACTTATTTTTTTTGAATTTATTGTGGTTAATTGAATAATATGTCACTCAATATAAAATCTTAGTATTAAAAATTCATATTATTTTTACATTAAAGCATATATTTTAAATAACATTTATTAGAAGGGTGTAAAATTTAAAAAAATATGAAACACAAAATACTAAAACATCAAAAAAAACCACAAAACTGATTTTAGAAAAAGATGAAATTACAGGACACTAAATTATACTTATCCCTATTTTTTTGGTTTGAATTATTTGCGAAGGATGTGCAAAAGTAGTACATAACCTTGCTTTGATTGAAAGAATAAATAAGAAAAAAATATTTTAATGCAATATCACATGCGTTGCTTATTTTATTTCCTGTGCACGCATTCGTCAGCATTTGCTGCCATATTATTCTGTGTGCAGCATTGAATATATTACAAATATAATATAATTATAATTTATTACCATTTTAATAAATTTTTTATTTAAATGATTATAAGATATTTCTTCAATATTTTTATAATTAATATTTTTCTCAACTTTAAACTAATTTTATATAAAAATATTATGACTATAACTAATCATAAGATAATAAAATATTATTAATTATTTTCTTATAGAAATTAATAAATAATGAAAATAATATTTTTTTATATAATAATCTAATATTACAAACTCATTAAATTTATATTTTACTACAATTTTAGTAAATTTCTAATTTGAGGGCGACACATTATTTCTTTTTAAAATTTTTATTTACCTAAAAATAATTTAATGTAATATTCTTTTAATTTTAGCTAATAATTAATAGAATTACTACTATCAAATAAACTATACGCTCTATTTTTTTAAAAATATGAATATTGATATATGACAATAAAAAAATTTAATTTATTTATTTTTAATTATTTACTTAATAAAATTTAATTTAATAAAATTTTAAAATAATAAAAGTATTATTTTATTTGTATGTCAATCTAATTTTTCAATTTTAATAGAATTATATAATATTTTATTATAATTTTAATAAATTTTCTATTCAAACAATTACACAAAACTCTTTCAATATTTTTTATGTTAATATTTTTCAAATTAATTGTTCTATAAAATTTATTAATTTTGATTTTCATTATTTATTTATTAAATTTAATTTAGTAAGATTTATAAAAATTATATTATATAACTTGATTTATATTAGATAAAATATAAACATATCTAATTAAAATAGAAAAGATATATATATATATATATATTAATTTTTATTGGAAATAAGATGAAGTTAACCTAATTATAATAGGAAACATATTTTCAATTAATTTAATTTTTATTAGAAATAAAATACTAAAAGTTAATCTAATTATAAAAAAAATACTTTCAATTAAACTAAAATTACATTTTAATTAATTTAATTTAATTTTTATTAATATAATTGACTAAATTATTCAATTTTATATAATAATAAATGAAGATTTTTTTTTAATTCTACCTATCCATCTAAACATACAAAGAGAGAGAAACAGACAAAATTAAGAAAAAAAAAATTCTTCACTTATATATCGCAGATTGCAAAACTTCCTTATAATTGTTAAAAAAAAATATATATATACATATAATGTACACACGTGTGCATGAAATGTTGTATATATTTATTAATATTAATCAATAAAAATTACATGTCAATTATTTTATACATATTTAGATATAAATATTTATTAAAAGGCTTATTGGTACCAAAAATTACAATCTTTTTAACCTTTTGTATATTTATACTAAACTCTAAAACTTGGTAAAATTAACCCAATTTGATCTATTATTTGTAATTTTAGCACAATTTAACATATGATTTGCAATTTTTGCATAATTGTGATTTGATCGTGAATTAATAAATCAAATACATACGTGGCGTTTGAGGTGAATTAGTTAACGCTATTATTATAGTCTCACATTGATATGAAGACTTAAAATAAATAAAGAAAAAAGGAGATGAATGTAGTCTTTACAAATTAAATAAATTTTTTATTTTCATTTTTATATTTTCTTAAATTATTGAGAGTGAAGACTAACTAACTATTATAATTAGTTTTTAGATGAATGGACGTAAAATTCATAAAAATAAAGATTAATTATTTCACCTTAGATGTCATATATTGATGAAATTACAATTATGTTAAAATTGTGAATAATTTGTCAAATTGAATTAGATTTGTCAAGTTTTAAAATTTGTATAAATTTTAAAATTTGGTATAAAAGATTGTATTTTTTTAACACCAATATGCCTTATCAAAATGCATGTTATTTATTATTTCTTTAATTATGTACATTTAATGCTATATATGGTAAATTTTGCCTTTATAAAATATTTAACCTGTTACCAATGGTTTTTCTTTGTTTATTTTTTTAATTGGTTTCCTGAATCAATTATTGAGTTTTTTTACTAAAAAAAAAATAAATTTTACAAAATATTAATCTTAATTTGCCCTGAAAATTTTTACCATAGCTTACTTTTTTTTTTTTAGGATAAAATGGAAACTACATTAATGAAGTAAATCAAAACAAAGTACATCAACAATAAAGATTGGGGGATGCTGAACCCTAAGCTTAAGACCTGACAAGGAACTAGTAGCTCAAGCTAGGGAATGAGCTGTATGATTCGCAGATCGTCTAATAAAACACAAAGTAACATTGGATGATGTAGATAATAAACTACTACAATCATCTATAAGAATGTCGAAAGGGGATTCATCTTGGCAATGTTACTGAATAGCATTAAACACCACTAGCGAATAGGTCTCAATAATAACAGAACTCCATGAATTTCTCTTTATCCAGCTCAGGGCCTCACGAATACCATGGGCTTCTGCAATACGGGAATCAGAACACCCCAAAACAGGAACTGGCTTGCAAGCAATGAAAGTACCATCTTCATCTTGCAAAACCAAACCAAGCCCCATTCTATTAGAAGAAGCAAACAAAACAGCATAAATATTAAGTTTTTAGAAACCAGAAGGAGGTTTGATCCAGTTAAGAGCACCAAAGGACTGCTCATAAATCTGAGAAGATGAAGCAATAAAAAGACACTTAAGTTGCGCTTGTACCCAATGGAAGAGCTGAAAATCCGTAAAATTTATCACCTGATGAGGAGTAAAAAATTTGCCATTCCAAACAAAATCATTTCGAGCTTGCCATATGGACTAGATAATCATCAAACACATCCCAAGATCATCACCTTTTAAGTTGTTGAATAAAGAGGAAAGCCATTCATTAAATGACAAAACAGATTCAGAACTATGAATCAAACCCGATAGCCTCCAACAGGCTATAACAAAGGGACAGTGAACAAAAATATGCAGAATGCTCTCAACATATCTTTTACACAAACAACATTGATTACCAACCTCCACTCTCCTGCTATATAAAAGGTCCAAAGTTGGAATACAAGAGGTACCAGCTCTCCACACCATGTGTTTAACTTTAGAGGGAACTTTGACATTCAATAAATTCCTCCAAAAAGGAGTGCTGTCAACAGAATAACGAGCAATCATATCTTTAGCACACACTCTATAACCATTACAGAATGTATAAACTCCTTTAGCATCATGTTTCCAGAAATAAGAGTCCGAAGTAGTATTCAAGCTAAGGGGAACCTAAAAAATCAAAGTCTGATTAGTGGTATTTAATAAATCATAAATCATAAATCATATCTTTATCCCATTAACGAGTTTTGGGAACCATAAGTTGATTAACAGTGGTATGACACAACCCATCAGGAACATCTGAACTGATACAAGGCTAAGACTCTATTAACCATGGTCACCCCAAACATGAACTGAATCCCCTGAACCTATTTGAACCCTGCAACCGTCACGAACCAAATTCTGGGCAACTAACACACTACGCCATATATAACTAGGATTATATCCTAGCGAGGCACGCAAAAAAGAGCATTTAGGAAAATAGCCAGCTTTATAAATATGGGACACCAAACTAGAGGGATTGGTTAGAAATTTCTAAGCCTGTTTACCCAAAAGACAAAGATTGACATCATGGGGCTTACGGAAACCTATACCCCCTTTATTTTTTGGCACACATAGACAATCCCAACTTTTCCAAATAATGCCCTTAGATGATTCACTACCCAAACCCCACCAAAAGGAATTCATCATCTTCTCAAGGTCAGCACAAAGATTAAAGGAAGGAGAAATACACTCATAGTATAATTAGGGATAGCTTGCACAATAGTTTTAAGTAAAATTTCCTTCCCAACTTTAGAAAGAAAATTTTTCCTTCACCTATGAATCCTATGCCAAATTTTATCCTTGATAAAAAAGAAGATAGCCTTCTTATTCTTCCCAATAAAAGAGGGAAGACCAAGGTACCAATCATGAACACCATCCCTATGAATACCCAACTGAGATTGAACCAAAGATATTTGGCAACCATCCACATTAGAGCTAAAGAAAATGGAAGACTTAGACAAACTAAAGGACTGCCCTGAAGCACTTTCATAATCACTAAGGATAACTTTAATAGTAAAACACTCAACACGATTTGCTTTGAAGAAAAATAAGCTATCATCAGCAAAGAAAAGATGAGAGACAATGGAGGCACCCCTAGCAATTTTAACACCATGCAAAGCCTTAGAAGAAATATTATGATAAATAAGTTGAGATAAACCCTCAGCACAAATTATAAAAAGATAAGGGGACAGAGGGTCACCTTGACGGAGGCCTCTCTGCTGAAGAATAGGACCAATATCATCACCATCATGCAAGATATTGTACCGAAATGTTGTAACACACATAAGGATGAAGTCAATCCATCTCTCAGCAAACCCCATTTTCCTCATAATAGCATTCAAATAACCCTATTCTAGCCTATTATAGGCTTTATTGATGTCAATCTTTAAAGCAGCAATAGCCTTTTTTCCCTGAGTTTTCCTCTTCATATGATGGAGCATCTCAAATGCTATCATAATATTATAAAAAATAAGGCACCCTAGAATGAAAGCACATTGAGACTCCAAAATAATGGCCGGCAGAAGGAGCTTGAGACGATTTGCTAAAACCTTAGTAACAATTTTATAGAGCACGTTACAGAGAGCAACAGGGCAAAATTCACTCATTACTTCTAGATTGAACTTCTTCAGAATTAGAACTATAGCAATGTCATTGAGCCCTGGAGGAAGGCTACAATTATTCAAATAATCAATACAAGCCTTAGAAACCTCCCCACCCACAATATCCCAACATTTTTTAAAAAACCCAGGATTCATCCAATTAGGACTGGAGGATTTGTCTGGGTGCATAGAAAATAAGGCGTCTTTAACTTCTTGGGCAGAGAAACAGAGCCAACAGAGAATCATTACGAATTGAAGTGACACAAGGAGAAATACAATTAAGAACAACAGTAGATGATCCACCTGAAGAAGTAAACAACTCATCAAAATAATTCAACATTAGCTCTTCTAAATTATCACCCCAAACACACCACTTCCTGGAAGAGTGTCTCAATCTGTCAATATGATTTTTTTCTGACGAGCCGAAGCAGAGGAGTGAAAATATCTAGTGTTTGGATCACCTTCCCTTAAATAATTATGCTTAGCTCGCTGCTTCTAAAATGTTTCTTTATAAGCAAGAGTCTCAAAATAAGTCTTCTTAGCTTTATTGTAAGCGATCATAGAAACCTCATCTTAAAGACCATGAAGGCGGTGCATTTGATCTTTATAAGATTTAAGCTTCAAGTGGAAATCACCATCAGACAAACCACCCCAAAGACCTAGTTCTAAAGCACAACGCGCAATATGCAAGGGCATAGAAGTAGAATCATCTGCGTCCAACAAGAATTAATAATTAATCTGCATTGATCCACATGAAGCCATCAGTTCTTAAAGTGAAAGCGACGAGAATGATGTTTAAAACGAAGCTGGACAGGGCACATAAACAGGCGTATATGATCAGAAGATGAAATTCCCAAATTCCAAACCTTAGCATCAGTGAAAGACAAAAACCAATCCGAAGTAGCCAAGACACTATCAAGCTTCTCTGCCACCCGATTCTTAGAAACACGACCTCGACTCCTTGTGAAATTCCAACCAAACATTGGAACCTTGGAAGATTACAGTCTTCAACAGCTTTATGAAAGCCATCAATTAACCATTGGGGCTGATCAACACGAGCCATCTTCTCATGGCTTGCTAAAATTTCATTAAAATCACCTAAATAACACCAAGGGAGAGAGCAAGTAGTAGAAAGGGAACGAAGAAGGTTCCAAGACTCACGCCTCTTAACTCGCTCCGAAAAACTATAGAACCCAATAAGGCGCTATGAAATCTAGTCTTTATTGGAAACCAATATGTCAATATGGTTCCGGGAGAAACTAATAAGACTAGCCATACCTCTAGATTTTCAGAAAAGTGCCATCCCACCACTACGGCCCAAAAGGTCCACCATAAACAAGCCTTCATAGCCCCTTTTACTTTTAAGAGCTTCTAATCTACTTCTACTAGATAAAGTTTTAATTAATAAAATAAAGTCTGGCCTTTTTGTTTCACTAAGTCCTTCAGGACATGAATTGCCCATGGGTTGCCAAGCCCACGACAGTTCTAACTTAACACGCTCATTGGTTTCGGTGGGCCTGACTGACAGAGCCGACCGCTAGTCCATTTTTTGAATCCATTTCAGCTAAGATAGCAAGGCTAGGATCAAGTCCAATACTACTTGAAACTTGGAACTGCTCTTCTTCCAATCTATGTCTTTTAACGTCTGTAAGAATAATGCATTCATCAGTGGTACTAATAGTGCTAACAGACTTTCCTTTATCATTCCCCATGATTTTCGTGCCATTATCATGATGTCCTCCGTGAAAGGAAGTTGTGAAAGAATTAGGCATAACATTAGTTAGTGGGTTAACTTACATGTCATCACCTCCAATGGTTGTCGGATTATACCGTAACCACCATGCCCCTATATTATTCTGGTCATTCTGAGCAACAATTTTAAGGCTGTAAGCTCTAAGAAGCACCTAAGTAGAAGAAAATGCTTTCTCACAGAAATCCTCTGTATGGCCTATGACTCCACGGATAAAGAAAAAAGAAGGTAGACGTTCGTATTGAAAATGGATCCAAATCTACTGTCCCCCAATTTTTTTAATTTTCATCCGCTTCTTAAGAGGCAAACAAACATCTAGAAGAACACGAATGCAGAGATAGGACCTCAGACCACCAGTGTAGTTGTTTAGATCAGACTCAACATAATTATCAACGAATGACCCAATTTGAGTTGCAATCTTTTTTTATCTATACCCGATAGGAACATCATTCACCTGTACCCAGAAACGCGTATGGAATAGCTCTACTTTAGAAGGATTATCATCTTTTAATAATTTATTGACCAACAACATCTGATTGTTGAAAGTCCAAGGACCTCCTGCCAAAACTCTATTCATATCCTTCTCATGATAGAACTGGAAAGTGTAAAGGCCATGAGATAATCTGTAAGAAACCTACCAATCACAGTAACGTAAATCAGCAGGGACTTCAGGACTGTCATCTGTAGCCAACTCATAGCCTAGTTTATCCCTTTAAATAAAAAGTTAGGCACAAACTTCCTCGAGAGAAGGTTCACTTGAGGAAGCCATTATGTATAGGGTGAAAAAAGTAGTTAGAAAATACAAAAAGCGTAGACAAAGAAGACAAAGAAAAAGGAAACTTGTCAACAGACAAGATAGAGCAATACCATGTCAACAGACAAGACTTTATAGACACTCTCCTTTTTTTTTTTTCCTTTCTTAGTGGATATTATACCATAGCTTACATTTTAACAAAAGGATAAAGTTTTATTTTATATACTAAAATATTAAATCTAAAGTAAATTTCTCTTAAAATCAAAGTTATAACATAAGGGTTTTTTAATTTAAACTATAAAAAGATATCTTTAAATTACTTCATTTCTATAAAAGAATACATGAAAGCTAACATGTACCTGAAAATATTCTCCGTTTTACTAGTACACTTGCTTTTTTTTTTGTTTTTACGATTAAACTTACTTATATATATTATTTGGCTACACTTTATATAATTTCAAAAGAGGAAATATTCTTATTAATTACTAAATTTTGAAATAATTTTTTAAAATTAATTAAAGGTCTAATGATCAATTATTAGAAACATATTTTGTATGAATTATTCACAATAAATAATAATTCTCATCGATATTAATACATAAATAGAATTTAAACTTGAAACTTTTTCTATTTGGTGCATAAAATATATATATATATATATATATCCAATAGTTAGGCTGCAAAAAAATCAGAATAGGCAGAACAGGCCAAATGTGCAGAGGATAATGCAAAACTTTTGTATGTCCCAATGTTCAAGGAGATTAGAATCTCATTGTAAGACTGACAATTGTAGCAAATAACTTTGAAATTAAGCCGACAATAATTCAAATAATCCAAAACACGAAATTTAGTGGATTATCACATGAGGATCCGATAGGCCACATAACGAGATTGTTGGAGTACCAGGATGAATGGGGTGCAACCAAAAGCTATTAGGTTGATTTTTTTTCCATTCTCTTTTACAGAGCGAGTAAACCCATGGTTCACAAGTTTGCCTCCCAACTCCATTAACACTTAGCAGAAGTTGTATACATCATTCTTTAACAAATATTTTCTACCTGTAAAATTTTGGAGGATCTTTAGAGACAATGTCCACCATATTTAATATCGGTTTAGGACTTAGCTCAATCCTTTTATAAAGATGTTAATCCCTCAGTCCGAGTCAATATTAATGTAGCAGTTGGAGGAACTATCATGTCTAAGACACCAAAGGATGCTTTAGATCTTTTTGAAGAAATGGCAAATACCCAAAGTATATGGTCAAATGAGAGAGCTATATTAAGGAAAGGAGGAGCAATAGAAGTAGATGGACAAATAATAGTGAATGCAAAGTTGGATGCATTTTAACCAAGCGAATGGATAAGATGAGCATTAATGCAGTCTCTTCTTCTACCTCAATATTATCATGTGAACTTTGCCAGGATGAACATATTATTATTGAGTGTAAACTGATGCAAAACTTATCCATGAAAAATGTTAATTATGTGAGCAACTTTAACAAGGAACGATAACATAGTGCAATAAATGGTAACACTTACAACCCGAGTTGGAGAAAGCACTCAAATTTCTCATGGAGCAATCAAAATAACGATCAAAGGAGGCCTCAAGCTCCTCCAGGTTTTGGAGGACCAAATTCTCATTATTAAAATCAGCCTCCTTTTTACTAAGAGAAATCTCCATCTTTATCATCCTCTTTGGAAAGCAAAATGGAGAAGTTCATGGATATAATGGCCACTAAAATAAATCAGCAAGTTGAGGCTACAAAAAGACTTGAAGGGATATTTGAATAGTTGTATCAAGACAATCAACACAGGTTCAAAAACCATTCATACTGATTGGCATGTGGTTTTGGTCACACAGCCTAGAGGAGTTGACTTTGGCTAAATGGATGAATGCCCAATTTGACTCTCGATCCACAAAAGAGTTGGAAACATTTGCAATGATTATTTGGGCTCTCTGGAAAAATAGGAGTATAATTTTATGGCAAAATAGAGGTCAAAATCCAAACTAGGTTGTTATAATGCAAAAAAGTTTTTACAATTGTGGAGTTTAGCCAAAGCTAACGCTGTAAACAATCAAGCTCATCCAAGGCTAACATGGGATAGTAGATGGACTCATCCACCACAGGGATGGACAAAGTCTAATGTAGATGCAACCCTTTTTATGAATGCAGAGAAACTGGGTTTTAGTAGAGTTTTGCAAGACGAAAAAGGAATCTTTATCTCTGCCCAAGTCAAGTTCTACCTAGGTTAGATGAGTCCAAAAGTTGCAGAAGCTCTAAGCATCAAAGAAGCCTTAGCTTGGATAAAGGAGACAAACCTTTTAAATGTTATAATTGAAACAGATGCTCTAATAGTGGTGTAGCACATTCAGGATGACCAGCAAGACTCATATTTTTTTAGACCTATATTTAATGATTGTAAACAATTGTTAAAAGAAGTTACAAATGTTATTGTTTGCTTTCTAAAGAGGTCAGCGAACTTAGCTACTCATACACTAGTTAAAGCAACCAGTTCTTCCATTTCTGGCTTTTCTTCTTGAAGGCGTAGCCCCTAACTTGTCTTATGAGTGTTCCCATTTCAGATTTGCAATAAAGTTTCTTTATTTTTTAAACAAAGTCATTGAGTGGAGCATACGGATTGTTGAATTGCAAATTAAAAGAATTTTGTTAACGGCATTAAAATAGCGACAGAAAAATTCACGATAGTGAAACTTTATTTTCAAGACCAGCTCAAGAGTACTTGTGGCCCTAAGCAGAAATTTTTTTTTTTTGTTTTTAAAATTTAAAATTACCAAATAATTAAGTATTACTTTTTAGATATTAATTATTTTTAAAATATAATGCTATTAAAATTAAATAAAGTAAAAAATAATTTAATATTACCACATGATTTTTTTGTGAATTTTTTTCAAACTTAAAAAATAGAGAAAATTTAAAAGTTGAAAAAAATAAAATTGTCTAACAAATGATATGTTTGAACAATATGGAGATACAACATAAAAAATGACAGGAAAAATTTAAAAATATAGTTTTTTTATATATTAATTAAAAAAAATTATTTAAAATTAAGGAATATACTCAATGATTTGTAAAAAAAATATATTTTCTATTAAAACTATATTTTTATTACTTTATTTATACTTTTCTTCTACTACAATTGAATATAATTTATTCTAAATATTTGATAATAATTATTTGTAAAATAAATTTGACTTTGTAAATAATAAAATAACTTATTTTTTAAAAATATTATAGAACAAAATTATTCAAGAGACTTTTTACTAAAAATTATAAAAAAAAAATAATGGGCTATTTTTTTAGAAGGGTCCTAGGCATAGACTCTACTTATGCCTTGAGCCGACCTGTTTATTTTGATACTTTTAAATTGTACATTTTTTTTCGAACGATTAATTTCATTGAACAAAGCTAGAAGGCTAAAGGGAAACACCCATACAGAAGACCATCATGAAAGATAGTCATCACCATCAACAAGAGAAAGATAGTTGTTTGTGCAAAACCGTAAGCGCATGGTATCGCCAAGTAGTATAAAAAAATATCGTTCCCACGGAGACTCGTTCTAATCACCTATTAACCTAATTTTTTATTTTCTAAGGCTTTCGAATATGAAATTTTGAAAGAAAATTAAATAACAAATAATTAAACCTATAAAATAAAAAACAATTTTCAAATCTAAAGAATAAACCATCAATAATCAAAATTTGCTAGGAATTAAATCACCTCACAATCACTAAACTACCCGAATTTATTACTCAATTAGCAATGCATATCCCGAGTTTTTCTAAAGCATCAATCAATTTTTCTCAAGTATTAATTAATTTAAATTCGCAATTGTCAATCAAGGTAATAAAGACCCAATTCTCATTGCAATCCAAACACCTAGATATCAAAATCATGAATTATGAAGCACAACCCAATGGGAATCTAATCAACTCAATTTATCTCTAATTTTGAGTTAAGTTAAACTTGTATTTATAGGTCTATTAGAATTACCATCTCTCAATGTATAATCCTAATTAAAATCATGTTATTGGTGGCCAAACAACAATAAGCATTAAGATTAATAAACACAATATGCAACAACTAATAAGTTTATTTAATTGGAAGCTTAGATCATGTTTGGATCATCAATTCCTAACAAATAAATATTTAGCCTAACATATTATAAATAATCCCCAAGAATTCACAAGAAAAACCCATAATAAAAATACAAGAAAGAGAAGAATAAAGAAATAATTATAATTAATCTTCAATCTTCAATCTTCAATCTTCAAACTTCAAACTTCAAATTCTTGTTCCTTCAATCTTCTAGGGTTTCTTGTGCTTTTTCTCCACAAAATGGCTCCCTAACCTAGAGCTAAAATTCTCTAATTATAGAGAAAAATACCATAAATTCATCCAAGGACCAAAACAGTAATTTTTCACCTTCAAAACCTCCTCCA
>CATIWK010068980.1:0-10119 GCA_949634005.1 Mallotus japonicus
AATAGAACTATAAAAACGATAAAAAGAAAAAGCTAGTTCTGCACATCAACCTATAAAATTGTATTATGTCACAATCTGTTTGCATGATGCAGAAACGTTGTTAATTATATGCATTATCTAATCTCTTCTTAATTACAACGTAGGGCCTGGTATATGATCATATTCAACAAAACAGCGTTTGAAAAAACACAAACAAATACACGTGCAGACCACACTCCTGGCTTTACACATGTAGAGAACGAATACGAAGCAAGAATGCAAAAAGATTATAGTTGTTGGATTGGAGGGCGGAAGCTCACCGAGTAAATGACTCTTTCTGCTCTTTTTTCTCAGACTCCCTAAAAGACCAGCAGATGAGCCTACAAAGAAAGTTCACCACTTACCATTTTTTACTAGGCACGTGATCATATCAAACAAAATCAATATACCTATGATCTTTTTATACCTTACAAAAATTTTAACACGTTTACAGTCTTTAAGTTTATTGCCTTTCTTATTATTTGGACCAATAAATATTTTGGTTTCAAATTTTATATATGGATAAAATATATATTGGAAAGAGTTTTATCTTTTATAGTCCACGGGATTCGAATTTTGAAATAATTACCCTAATGATAACCGAATACGGGAGTATTATATTAAAAAAATTAATATTTATTATCAGTTTATCTCCTTAATTTATAAATTAATAGTTTTAACTTTTTAAAAATATACTTTATAAATACTTTTTTAACTAATTTAGGTGTCTAAATAACAAAAATAATATTTAGACATCTCAAATAGTATTGAATGTGTTTTTTTTTTTTTTTAGCAAATTAATAAAAGATGTCTAGTTTAGGAAGTCATGAATATATATCAAGTATTAAAAAAACAAAGAAATTGCCACCACGCAATAGCTGTGGTGGTAGAGGGCTTCATTGCCCACTTGGATGTGGGGGGGGTCGAACCCCCACTCCAACCCCTTCCCCAAATCCCCCTTGGCCAAAAAAAAAAAAAAAAAAACAAAGAAACTTGCAATATAAAGTCAAGAAGGGGCCATGAAGATTATAACTCTTCAGGAGTCTATCGCTAGTACAGGGAAGACTTGGGTATTTACAAATAATAAAATATTTGAATTGGGTATGCAATTTTTTGTTAATTTATGTTCTAGAGTTGGAAGATTTTCCGTGTACTTGACCTCCAATGCCCTACAAGGAAAATATGGTGATTGTTATCATTATACTATAGACTTTGTTCTATATATATATCTTGAAATGCAGCACATTTTAACTACCGATCCTTCCCTTTTCCCATTAAATTCAGCCTGCAAGAGAGGTCTTCTCTGCATATAAAATCAACTTGGTGCTACAACATTAGCACCCATATATCTACTTTCTATCTATAGAACCAAAAATGGCTCCTAGTAAGTACAATTGGAAGTTCTTGTTTCATGGATGTTTCAAGAATCCAATTCCACTTCCAGAGCCAAAGATTCGAGTTTCCCATCAAATTACATCTCAAAGACTGTCTCTTTTAGACTTGAGCAACCCCGGCTCACCAATATCAGTTAGTGACTTGTCGAGTTCCATCTTTAATCTCCACGTGTTCACTCGCAAAGAGCTAGAAACTGTAACGCATAACTTCTCTAAAAGTAACTATCTTGGTGAAGGTGGATTCGGAACTGTGTATAAAGGGTTCATCACTGAGAAGCTTAGGCCTGGTTTAAAGACGCAGCCTGTTGCTGTTAAGGTCTTGGATTTGGATGGTTCTCAAGGTCATAGAGAGTGGCTGGTAGGCAAGCGGAGAATTATGAAAATTTTGGATAGTTTCAAAGGGGTGCTAAAGAAATTAATGCTTAGTAACAACAAATGATTTCATTTTCTTGCAGGCTGAAGTGATCTTTCTTGGGCAATTGAAGCATCCTCATCTTGTGAACTTGATTGGCTACTGCTGGGAGGATGAGCATAGACTTCTCGTCTATGAGTACATGGAGAGGGGCAACCTAGAAGACCAACTATTTAAAAGTAAACATTTCCCTCCTTTTGAGCTATACAGGACATTACAGTACTTAAAAAATTGGAATTCATCTTCTTGAAAGCAAAAAGTGGTCTAACTTGGTTGAGTAACTTATATATATTGTTGATTTACTTGATGAATGCAGGGTATTCTGCAGCTTTGCCATGGTTAACAAGACTAAAAATTGCACTTGGAGCTGCAAAAGGCCTTTCCTTTCTCCATGAAGAAGAAAAACCTGTCATATACCGCGATTTTAAGGCTTCGAATGTGTTACTAGACATGGTAATTATTCATAAACATTCGAAACAATCATTTCTATTCATATTACAAACAGAACAGAACAAAAATCTAAGATACGGCCTTTTTTTTTTTTTCCTCCAGGACTATAATGCAAAGCTTTCAGATTTTGGCCTAGCAACAGATGGTCCTCAAGGAGATGAATCACACATCACAACTCGTGTTATGGGCACCGAAGGCTATGCTGCTCCTGAATATATAATGACTGGTAATATATGCTCATTTTTTTACTAATTAATTGCATGCAAAATCTATGTTCTCGCTAACATTAATGGCATTCTTTTTTTCAGGCCACTTGACAACTATGAGCGATGTGTTCAGTTTTGGTGTGGTACTTCTAGAGCTGTTGATGGGTAAGCGATCTGTGGACAAGAATCGTCCGATTAGAGAGCAAAATTTGGTTAAATGGGGAAGACCCTTGTTGAAGGATCACCATAAACTTGATGAAATAATGGACCCGAGACTAGAAGGGCAGTACTCAGCAGAAGGTGCAAGGAAAGCAGCAGCATTGGCTTACCAATGCTTGAGTCATCATTGCAAGTCGAGACCAAGCATGCGCACTGTGGTGAAGACCTTGGAATCTTTGCTTGAATTGAATGATATACCAGTTGGACCGTTTGTGTACATTGTTCCAAGCGAATGTAAGAAAGAAATTAATGAAGAAAACAAGGTAAAAGAAAGTGAAATTGAATGCAAAAATGAAACAAAAATTAAAAAGAATTGTGAAGAAAAACAGCCGAATCGTAACCGGCACCAAAAGGGTCGCAGGCATAGGCGAAGAATCAAGTCATTAAGGTCTAGAGCTGTGTATTCAGACACTGAGCTGTATAAAACTTTAGGTACAAGTTTGTATTCTCTGAAGCAATAGATCAGGAAGATTGATAAGAGGCATAATGTAAATTAGCTTACCTTGTTCTTGTTCTTTTGTAAATTTTTTTTGTTACCATCTTCAGTTCACCAATAAATGGTGTTGTAATTGTTACAGGGTAGTTTTTGCCATGTATACTTAATCTTGAAACTTTAATGGGTGAAACGACATAAAGCTTGAGCCATAATTTGTGTACTTAGATTTTTTGAAATCAGTCAGCTCATAATGATTCATTTTTATTTTCTAAACAAAACACTAATCTTTTCTAAATAAAACACTAATCTTTGTCTGCATTTCATGATTAAACATAATTAAAGGAAAATAATTTTTCAAAATTGCAATTATTTTTACTAAGATAAATTGACTGCAATTGATGTTAGGAGGGCACTGTAAATAAGTGCAACTATACCTAAATTATTGTAATTCAGCAATTCAATTAATTCATGTTTCATGTTCCATAAGTTTGTTCAGTCAAAAATCCAAGGTCAATGCCTCATAATTCAGTTCTGGTATGTGTCCATTTCCAAGTTCAAATTATAAAGAGTAGAAGATTCTTGACCCTGCAAAGCTGTTAATCTAAGCAAACAAGGACTCACATCTCCACTTGCCACCAACCCACTTATATTCTAATCTGATTAACATTTGAAAAAACCAAAATTGAATTCATATCTTATACCCACAATTTGGTTTTGAATATTTGATTTGATTTACTTGTTACTTGATTTTGCTCTGGGTTTATGCAATGTTTCTGTGGTATTATGCCTTTTTCTTTATAATTTATTTACAGTTTAATTTTACGGTTCACTAGTGTAGCAATAAAAATTGTATAATTATTAAAAATTAATTAATAATAATTGAAATAAAATCATCAAAATTGACATATAATGAAATAAAATCATGTGAGTAAGTTATGATTGCACATGTATTTTTTTCTTTCACAACTAAGAAAAATTATGTATTATTTTTTTAAAATAATTTTTTTGTAATATATATATATAACCACTACTTTAAATTTTGCATTTTGTTATCAAAATTTGTAAATTTTTTTCAAAAAATTTGCATTGTATTGCTTGGAAAATGTGCAAAGGGAGAATAGAGCCGAAACCATAATGGCTCCAAACTAAAAGGGCAGTCTAATACATTGGGTCTTTATTTAGATGCTTCAACAAACCTAAATACTTTGTTAGGCCCAAATATTTAGATATCCATTTACTGAAAACGAAAACATTACGAAAAAACTTGAAATGATGCTTAAAAAGGGAGACTCTTACTACTAAAAAGTCTATAAAATTGTTGTTGAAATGGTTTTAAAACATCCAGTTGTTGGACTTATATTGCTTACTAATGAATTCGAATCCTTAAAGAAATAAAATTTGGAGATCAATGTGTCGATGTTAATTTTATTGTGTGTTTTTAATTATTACAGGAAATCTATTAGGGAACAACAAAATTCAAGACTGGAAAGTAAAGAAATGATGGAATTTAGTATCACACACAATGCTTATTGTAGGATTTGGCATTACAGAAGATGGAACCAAATACTAGATTGTGAGAAAATCTTATGGAAAGGATCCTCATCTTGAGGACTACGGACGAATTTTAAGATAGTCTTATGAAAGTATTTCTATATTTTTGTTTTTTTCCAATCCTTTGAGTTAGTTGAGAAATTAGGACTAAGAAGTGTTAGATAATTAAAACAAAAATCCGAAAAAAATCCTACTTTTTTAATGTTAGTATTTGTAGTGTACAATTTGCTTTTAGGATATAATGAAGATAATATACTTAGTGAAAACTTTATTTCAACTTTTCTAAAAGAAATATTTGTAGTGTACAACCAATATTTACTGAAAGTTCAAATAAAGATATCTTACAATTTGAACCAATACTTACTAAAATTTCAATATAACACATCTGAATAATATGGTAGATAAAACTTTGAACCGATTATTCTTATTGATAAGTTATAGAAACATTCCACACACATAATTTAATACACACCACTTACAATTTCACATGTATAAATGACACACTATAGGCCTTGTGTCTGTATTCTTCATGAGTGCTTAGAGCCAAGCCCTTAAACTCCTTAAAGCGACCACACTTCACACTCATTTAGGTGTATCTATTTGAAGTATTCTTGTAGTTTTGATACTTTGACTAATGTCCATAGATCCATTAAGAGATTCTAACTCGCCCTTCCTTTCCAATACAAGTTCCAAACACTATTAACCTCGGGATGTAATAAATTTCAATTTAGTGCTTTCAATCACTCTAATGATGTACTCTAACTCTTTGAACTTAAAACTTGGTGTTATACTAAGCGTCAAGTTGAGTTTCCATGGTAATTTAACAAAATGGGCTTGAGATCCATCCCTCTTGACGTTTTATTTACCACATCCCCTAGTAATACCTTTGTTAGTGGATCAACAAAATTTTGATTTGATCTCAAATAATTTATTATGATCACACCTTAGTGATTAAATCTTTAACATAAACATAATTGTGTCTAAGTCCAATATGTCTGTATTTTCCATTATATATATGACCATATGCTCTTGATAGTGCTGCTTCACTATCACAATGAATAGATACTGGTGCAATTGGCTTTGACCATATAGGTATTTCATATAACAAATCAATAGCCATTATGCTTTTTTACTTGTAGAACCTAGTGCTATGAATTATGAAGCCATAGTGGAATCAGTTATGCATGTTTATTTCTTGGAACCCCAAGATACTGTACCACCTCCAAGCATAAACACCTAACCCTTCAGTGCTAGTATGATCTTCACGATCAGTAATCCAACTTGCATCTGAATATCTTTTAATCCAACTTGCATTTGAATATCCTTCTAACACCAAAAGATAACCACTATACTTTATGCCATAATTCATTATTTTTCTTTAAGTACTTTAATATTCTATGGATAGCATGCCAATGCAAGTTACTTGGATTATTCGTGTACCTACTCAGCTTTCCAACTACAAACGCTATATTAGGTCTAATACATATCATGACATACATATGAGAACCTTTCACTTTGTCATATTCTAACTGCGATACTAGTTTTACTCATTTTTTGTTGTCTTGATGCTGGGATCAAAGGGACTAGAGACGGGATTACAATTTGAATGATTCAACTTCTTAAGAACTTTCTCAATATAATGAGATTGACTGAGAGTTATACCATTATTGTCTCTTAAGATTTCTCAAGAATAACGTTTGCCTTTCCTATATTTTTCATGGTGAAATTGCTTGATAAGAAATTTTTGGTATCTTCAATTTAAGTTAGTACCAAATATTAATATATAATCTACATAAAGACATATTACGACACCATCATCACCACAAAACTTGCTATAAGCACATTCATCAAATTGATTAGTTTTGAAACCATTAGTAAGTATTACTTTATCAAACTTCTAGTGTCATTGTTAGGTGCTTGTTTTAGTTCTTATAGAGACTTAACAAGTTTGTGCACCTTTTTTTCTTGTCCAGAAACAACAAATCCCTCATGTTGTTGCATATAGAACTTTTCTTTTAAATATCAAGTTAAAAATACTGTTTTTAAATCCATTCGATGAATGACCATTTTATGAATGAAAGCTAATTCAACTAGCACTATTATTATAGCTATTCTAGCTAATGGATAATAAGAATCAAAATAGGCCTTGATTTTGTATAAAGCCTTTTGCCACTAATCTGACTTTGAATTTATCAATAGTCCCATCGACATTCATTTTCTTTTTAAATATCCATTTACATCCAATTGACTTAGAACCAGGTGGAAGGTCAACTGATTTTCATGTATTATTTCTCATTATTGAGTCTATCTTATTGTTACTTGCTTCTTTTCAGAAAGTTGTATCTTGTGATTTCATGGCTCAAATGTTTAAGGATCACTTTCTGTACTATAACAATATGTAATTTAATGGCTAACTGTATATCTTATTCCTTTCATAAGATATACAAAAAATCATTTTTCATATCTTTCAGGTTTTCTCCTTGTTCTTTTGCTCCTTCGAATTTCAATAACTTCTTGTTTATTATTGCCCATGATTTTCTTACCTTTAAGTTTGAACTATTTTGTTCTGAAATTTTATCTTTAAATCTATGAATTGAATTAAACCTTTGTTCATCAAATATAGCATCATATGCTTTAATAATTGTATTGATTGATATTGAATCATTAGGTTCTATAACCATAAATCTATATGCGTTGCTATTGTGTGCATATCCTATGAAAATGCACTCAACTCCTTTTTTACCTAACTTTTTTCTCTTGGGCTTAGGTACTTTTACTATTGCATGACATCCCTAAACTCTAAAATAACTCAAATTCAGTTTTCTTTTATTCCAAAATTTATACGAGTTTATATTACTCCTATTATTAGGAACTATATTCAAAATATAGGATGTTGTAAGCATTACTTCACCCCGAAAATCTTGGCTCAATTTAGAATTAGACATTATGGCATTTACCATTTCAGCTAGCACTCGATTTTTTCATTTTGTTACACCATTTTGTTGTGGTGTATATAGAGGTATAACAATAATATATACAACACAATATATAATATTAATGTTAGCCTCGTATACTGGAAATCGTCAAAACAACAACAAACACATGATCCAAATTGTCAAAAAATGAAACACATACTTAAAATTGCAAAACCTTAAAACCATAGGGTGGTTTTTCGTACTTTTACCTTAATTTTTTTCAATTAGGTCATATAATGTGGCGGACTCATTTAATGATGTTATCCTCATATAGTAGAAATCGTCAAACGGTGACAAACACAGAACTCAAATTGTCAAAAAATAAAACACCTACTTAAAATTACAAAACCTTAAAACCAAAAAGTGATTTTCCATATTTTCCCTTATTATTATTATAAAAAATAAAATTAATTGGAACATCTATTTAAATTTCACATCTTAACACAATTTGGATGTATAACAATAATATATAATACTAATTATTATTATTATTATACCTTTATCTGAGCCCTTTGTCTTAAAAAAATATTCCACCTACCGATAGAGTCCATACAAAATCTATTTATAGACTCTTGCCATTGATTTGACTCAGTAATAATTAACTAGTGCATTACCTCTTTTTACTTTTTCTATTTTCTAATTCTCAATTTTAGTTATATTGTCGATAAGTACGTATTTGATTTGAGATGTCAATACTCTTGGTCTTATTCTCATTCTCATTCTCATCTAATGTGAAGGATATATGCTAAATAATTCGAGTTACAATTAACATTAATGATAGTCAAGGGCTAAATATCTATTTACAACAATAAGGACTAGATATCGAGCTGGAATGAACCAACAGGGGTGAACCAAATTCCACTTAAAATGAGATGATTCAAAATGTAAAAGTCATTTTCCTTTAATAATTGTACCTTTTAATAAAAAAAAACTCACCTTTAAAAAAAATGTTTATATTTTTAATTTCAGTCAATTAAAATTTCTAGTAAGTTTACATAGCTATGAATTATAATATGATTTATTCTATCAGTCATATGTTTCAATAACGTTTGATTGGAGAATATACATATACTTAAATAAGTCAAAGAGCAACAAATTGATATATGTTGGGTTACACAAGTGTCATTGTACATCGAGACAATGCATAATATTGAAACTTTAAACAATGCAAAATTTTAAAGCTTTGAAGAACAATTAAGATCTCATTACCCTTTCAAGTCAACTGCTATATTGTAAAATAGTGGTTTTCAAATTTCAATCAGTGATAGATTATATGAAAGTAAATGTAAAAATCTAAAGTAAAAATTAAACAATTTTCTAATATAAAAAAATGAGCATTTCATTTTTAAATATCTAGAACCGCAATGCAAATGATAAATAAGGGTTAAATATTTTCAAGGCCACCCAACTATACTGTTATTGCAGTTTGGTTACTAAACGTTAATTTGTTTCCTTTTAGTAACTGAACTTTGATTTTGTTTGAAAAATGGTTTTATCCAAAATTTTTAGTCTTTCAACTTTATTTTTTTCAATTTAGTCCAAAATTACAAAAAATCCTAGAATTTTCTTCTTTTACCTTATTCCACATTTCTAATTTCTTTTACCTTTAACATGAAATTGCTCAAGGAGTTGGTTCACTTCATTTTTTATATTATTGAATGAAGTCAATCCTGATGGGTTATTGGAATTTGAACTCTATGTTCGATTTCCCATTATTCTTACAATTTATTCAAAAACTAAGAGATGATTTAAAATTATAATAATTATATTAATAATAAACAATTTTCTATTATATTCAACACAATCATAACAATGGTTATGATATTCTAAATCAACATTAAATTCTTCTTAATCAACTTTAAATAATTCTTGTTTTAAATTTCTAAAATTATTAGTATTAGACTTATCAAATAAACATAGATATTGAATAAGATTTTCTACAATAGAAGACATGAAGAAAATAAAAATATAAATAAAACTCTATTTTATTTATTTGCTATAGAACATATGGACTTATTAGTAAAGAAAGTTCTAGTGCTTATTAAATTGATAATTCTGAATTCTTTATGGATTAGAAAAAGTTTCTATATAACCATTTTGAAATTAAATAGAAGTTAAGTAACCAAAAAGATACGAATTGAAGTTTGATGACCAAAATAAAATAAGGTGAAAGTTTGGTACCCTCCTAAATAATTAACTCTGATAAATAATGTGGCTTTAAGTTGAAAACAAATTTTTAGTTTTAAGATTTTTTTGTTTTGAAGTGTTGTGAATTTTTAAAGTAGTTAAAAATCAATTTATAGTATTTAAATTAATAAAATTCTTGTTTTAGACAAATTAGAATAAATGAAAATATTAAAATATTTTTTATAGGTATTCTTAAACAAAATTTATATTTTTTAATTCAACATGGCCTTAAAAAGTTTGTAACATTTTATTGAAATTTGACCTAATTTGA
>CATIWK010068984.1:0-30543 GCA_949634005.1 Mallotus japonicus
CAAGAGCAAAATAGATGTAGCAATAATAATGACAATCCCATATTTTTTTATACAACCCAATAAAACAAAGATTCAATACCTTTTCCATTGTCACCCCAAATATCTTTGATTTTCAGATGGAGAAAATATGGAGAACAAGGAAAAGATTAAATCATAACTTGTAATCTTTTCTTTCCCTTTTCGGTGGAGATAATGCAAAGAGAATGAAGGAGAAAGCACAAGCATAATGGTAAACACTTGTATATCAGTGGCATGATTGATGGGAGAAATTTCAAGGGAAAAAGAATAACCTTTTCAAGCTACCAAGATCATCATAACCTCTTAAGCATAAAGATCATTCTTCTTCCCACAGACGACGCCATTTGATAAGGTCCGTAACCTTTATGTCTCAGCTGCAGGCGTTGAAGATGGTCAAAGCTTGAGATCCCTGCAAAAAAAAAGAACACTTGGGTAAAGGAGGGCTGGGTGTGCCCCAGGCCCCTCCGATGTCTCAGTCAGGATCGGGTCCCCTGTGAGGGTGATCTGCAGAGAGGGATATGTGTATTGCTCTAATGGAGCATGATGGTGAGTGAAGAATGGAGGTTCTCCATGGATAAGAGAACGTAGGTGCTGTGTGTAGAGAAGAAGGAGTCAAGAAGAGGAGAGAAAAAGACATACCCATATTTCTTGAGGCATGGTGCTTATAAAATGGGTTGGTTAGAGGTAAATGCCATGTGTCAATGTCTCACAGGTAGGGAGGAGGCTGATGTGAGTGGATGCCACATGTCAAGAGCCCATTGGTGGAGATGAGTGAATGATGGGGCTGTTGTAAGGAGCATGGGGCCACATTTAATGAAGTGGGTGAGGGTAGACCTCACTTTACACATGTCATCATGGGGTTGGTGGGGTGTTTTCCATATATCATTAGGAAGCACAGGCTGCTTGTCAAAATATTAAGTGCTCACCACATGGGCATTTGTTTTCTTCCATTCTTTACTTCAATATTTTCTCGATCTTTCTATTCTTCCTCGTTTGCTCAATCTCCTTTTTCTTTCTTCTTCTCCCTTTTTAATTTCTTTTTTCTTTTTTGATATAGGTTTAGTTTGAATTTAATAAACAAAGAGGAAGGGCATAAAGAGACAAACAACTTCCTCTTCCTGCAAATATACTTATGTGGCATCCATATTGTGAAGAAGGCAGGCCCTACATAAGCTCAGGTAGCCACTGATCGACCGAAAGCACCAAAATAGAACAAAATTAATGAGTTCAAACAATCAATTGTAAAAAAAAAAATTCAACCACCAAAATAGCAAAAATTAAAAAGTTCGGACACCAAATTTGCAATTTTTTCTTTTATTTAAATCTAAATACAACTGCATTTCATAGCGTGTGTCTGATTGTCTATCCCTTGTTACGACAACGTTTTGCTTATGTACTATATATATATTTTTTATTTTTTTCTTTAAAATTTTATCTTCTTAAATATAAATTTACATAGATTATTACCATTATTTTGGGTAAATTTGACTCACGGTACCCAGATTTTTTTCACTGTTTCATCGCGGTACCTACGTTTCAAAACGTAACGGTAAACTGTCTGACATTTGGTGTAATTTTCAATAAAGTGTCAATAGCGCTTTTATGACCTAAAATGTTAACGTGGTGCTGAGGTGTCTGAAAATTGACACGATGGACCTACAATGTCTCAAAGTCAGCCCCACGTCAGATCTAGGTGCCACGTCATCAAATGCCACATCATCAAGTTTTTTTACTTTTTTTTCCCACTTCCCTCATCCCTCTCTCATCTCTCTCTCTCTCTCTCTATCTCTCTCTCTCTCTCTCTATCGAGCCTCTTCTAACGTCTCCATTTAAACCTTCAGCTCTGCTCTGTCTCTATTTCTCGTGTAATAGATTGAAAAAAAATTGAAGTTCTTGAATCGATGTTGCAGTGCCATTTTTAATTTTTCCTTCTCATCTCAACATATCCATTCATATAAGCTTTTGTTTGCTTCATTGCTGGACTGGGAGTATAGAGATTAGTATGCAAGTGGTAAGCTCTTGTCATTTGCATGTGAAAGGAAAGTTTATTTTTTTTTTAATGCATATTGCATTTGTGTTAAGATCTACCTATGACATAGGTTTCTTAAACTTTTACAGAAAATGGGGTAAAGCTTTAGTGGTCCTGGCTTAGTGAAAGTGAAAAAATGAAGCTTTTTGTGGGGTCCACATGTGAAGATGTCGACTTCGAATGAAGGTAAAGTTGAACACTTGGATTTGAATATTGTAATTTTGTTGTACATTGTGGTAAAACCCTAACTTTTATTACATAAAATATTACTTGGTATTGTGAACAGTGGGTAAAATGCAAAGAAAACAATAGTAATGTTTGTTGAGTTGAAAAAAAAAACAGTAATAAATGTTATTTTTGTACTTACTTTATATATATGAATGTAATTGAAAAAAGACATTAAAACATATTATTTTTACAGACCCAGTATACTTAGAGGAATTTTGGGTGAATCTGCACTTTGGGGGTGAATTTAGTGAATGGGGAAGTGGAGCATAAGTATTTTGATGTTGACACAATATCTTTGGTTAGATTGGATCTTTGGGCATCAAATATAGGTATTGAAGGAGAAGTCCAATTCTATTGGGTAGAACTAAATAAGGACTTTAATTCAGGTAGGAAACTTTTAGAAAATGATGCATCTTTATATGAAATGACATTAAGTGTTGCTGATGTTGGGGAGATAAATGTATATGTTAGACATTTAAGTGAAGAAGAGGTTGAAGAAGCATGCAATCCTGTGAAGGGCAATAGTGTAGTTATTAAAGAGATAGTAGAAGATAATGAAAATGAAAGTAATGTTAAGAAGAGTGGAGTTAATGTTGAAAGGTCAGACAGAGTTGGTGGAAACAAGTACTTGGGTGATGGTTTGCTATTGCTTAAAGGACCACCTGTGGAAGAATTTAATAAGTCTGAAAAAGATGCCTATGTGGATGATTTTGGAAAAGCAAATGCAAGTGTTCCAATAGGAGAATTTGAAGCTCATGATGATGCTATTGGGGAAGCAGACATTGAACAGTCTGAAGAAGACAAACTAAATAATTTTTTTGATCCTGAGTACAATATAGTTAATTGGGGTGAGGATCAGATATATGTTCTCAGAGAGACTGGACAACTGAAAAATGGTTCTAATGCAAGAGGTAGCCAATATGAGGTTGTTGCAGGGGTCAAGCAGACCAAGATGGGCAGACAGAGGCTCAGGTACATAAAGAAACTGAAGCGCAGCCTGCTGATAATATTGAGCCACCTGATGCTCATGTTGATGCAGGGGAAGCTGAGGTTGAACAACCAGATTAGCCAAAAGGTCATACTCGAAGTCATATGGGTGGAAGACCAAGAAAAAGTGGTGCTGGAATCAGGTCTGGTGGGGTAGATGCAACTGTTAGGTATTAAGATAATGAAGTTGAATTAGAGTATGAGTCAGATGAGGAGCTGTATAGTGCCTCAGAATCTAAATGTGAATAACTGGGATAGAAGTCAAAGAAAAAGAGATTTCCAAGTTTCCATGTTAAGAAAGACTTAAATGACCCTCACTTTGTCGTTGGGATGCTGTTCAGGAACAAAGATAAGTTCAAAGAAGCATGAAAACATTGGGGCATAAAGTATAGATTCCAGGTACACTTTCTAACTAATACTAAGGTTAAGGTAATATGTGATGTTACAGTACAGGTGGTTTTTGGATTTATGCTTGCAAGATGAACAAGCATGATGATAATGACAATACATTTTAGCTTAGGACTTTCAATTTGAAACACAAGTGTGCTAAAAAACATAAGAACTTTCATGTGTCATCAACTTTGCTTGCTTAAAAGTACATTGATAAGTTTATAGTTGATCCTACTTAGAAAATTGAAAGCTTTATTCAAAGAGTTAAAAAGGATATGAAGTACACAATTACTAAAATAACGGTATAGAGAGCAAGGGATCATGCATTGAAGGAAATCAATGGAGATGAGAAGGAGTAGTATGGGCTGTTGCATGCATACAGAAATGAGCTTTTGAGAACTAATCCAGGAAGCATTGTCGAATTCAGAGAGCCAAAGGGCCCATTTACTAGAATTTATGTGTGTATTGATGGATTAAAAAAGGCTTTCAAAGTTAGTTGCAGGCCCCTCATTTGCTTAGATGGTTGTTGGTTAAAAGGGAATTATGGGGGCTAGTTGCTAGCTGCCACTGGGGTAGACCCTAATGAATGCATTTTGCTAATTGCCTGGTCTGTTGTTAAGACAGAAAACACAGAAACATGGACATGGTTTCTGGAGCTCCTGAAAGTTTTTTTTTTATTTTTTTCTCCTTTTTTGAAATACTTATTTAAATTGTGCAGGGTCTTATTCGAGCTGTGATAGATCTATTCCCAAACTCTGAACACAGGTTTTGTGTCAAACATATGTGGACAAACTTGAGTGGGAAGTTTAGGACAAGCACTGCAAGCCAGATAAAGGAATTAAAAGATTTTGTTTAGAATGCAGTAAGGTCTACTTACCATGCCAATCTGGAACATTGGTTGGAGGAGATTGAGAAGAAGTATCCACATGCAAAGGAGTGGTTAAATGACAGGCCTTATGAGCAGTGAAGCAGAGCCTGTTTTGGCAACACTATAAAATATGAGATCTTATTGAATAACCTCAGCGAGTGCTTCAACAAGTATATTTTAACAGCTAGAGAGAAGCCAATTATTACAATGTTAGAGATGATCAGATCTCAACTGATGAAGAGACTAAATTTAAAGCAAGTGTTGGCCAAGAATTTCAAGGGAGTTATCTGCCCTAAATTAAAAAGAAGCTAGCTGTGAATAAAGAGATGTCTTATAATTATCAAGCTGAGTTTGCAGGTTCTCCTAAAGTGCATGTTATTGGACCAGATGGGCAATTTATGGTGGACATGGAAATAAGAACTTGTGCTTGTAGGAGGTGGGACCTGACAGGCATCCCATGCCACCATGCTTGTGCATGTATCCTTGAAAATAATGAACAGCCTGAGAAGTACGTGGATGATTGTTATTCTGTTCAAACCTACAACAAGGTGTATGGTAATGTTATTAACCCTATAAATGGGCCAAATATGTGGGAAAAGGTTACAAATGCACCTGGTATTATTATTGCACCATCTACTGTAAAAAGATAAGAAAAAGAAGTCCAAGTAAAGAATGAACTTGACTGGAGTTGTCACAATCAAATGTAGTGTTTGTGGACAACTAAGCCATAACAAAAGACACCATAATGTAAGTGAGGTTATCTCTTTCATAATTGTTTTGGATTGATTTATGGATGTTGCTATTATTTAATTTTGTGTTGTCTCCTTTATTGGTGCAGTCCTCAAAGAAAAAAAATAGAAAATGCTAGTGGGGTTGCATGTGCCACACCATCATCAACATCAATCACTGTTCAGTGGATGATGGATGTGAGTTCCAAATTATTTGTAATTCACTTTAATATTTAACTTTTTGTTGGTAGTGAATTGTGTTGTTGATTGGTGACATGCAGGGAACTAGTAATATATGTTCATCTGGAACAACTAGTTCTCCATTTCCCTCTGAAAGAGCTGATGTGAGTGTATAAAACTATGTTTGTCATATTTTAATTACACATACTATTTTTAGTATCTTTGATTCATTTTTATCTTAATTTTATTGTCAGAGGAGCACATATGTCCAACCATCTCAGCAAAGCAAAGCTGCGCAAGAATCTCTGAGAAGCACAGCTGACAAAGCCTCTCAGAGGAGCACAACTGACCAAGCCTCTTAGAGGAGCACAGCTGGCCAAGCCTCTCAGAGGGGCATAGCTGACCAAGCCTCTCAGAGGAGCACAATGACTGAGATAGGTGGTCTGCAAAATGCAGCTTCAAACACCTCTACATAGCCTAAGAAGCAAACAAAAAGGGGCAGGCCAGCAGGAAGACTTGTTCCTTCATGATACATGCAACAGATGAAGAACTCTAAGCAATGAATTGGGAGGATAGTTAGGTTTTTGTGCTTAGTTTTTGGATATAACCCACGTCATTATGAACTTGACTGAATGGGTCCTTTACTCTTATGGTTAATGAAACAACATCATTTTGTGTTTCAAAGTTGAAACCAATCTCTGTTTATTGGTTTCAAAGTTGAAACATTAGCAGTATAATATGTGATAGTTAACTGCTACTCAGATAATTTTTTTGGCCAAAACTGATAACTTCTACTTAAGCTTAAATATATATTGTTTGTGTTCTTTGTGTATATATATATATATATATATATATATATATATATATATATATTATGTCTTATGTATTTCTTTGGTTTGCTTTGCATAACTTTTCGGATACAATTTTTTTCATTCATTGAACTTAAAATTTCGTTTACATTTAATGGACATACTACATTTGAAACAAAATATAGAACAACTTCATCTTAAAATAGCCTACACAAACACCATACACCTACACCAATACCAAACACCAACACCGACTACATAATATAAGAGCATCTACATCATCTTACAATAATACCAGACAAACAGAAGGAAACACAGAATCCATTTCATTTTTGACATATTGACCTGCTTTCTTTTTACATCTTTTTTCTCCTTCTCCAACCTGTCAAGCTTTCTTAACAGCCCAATTATAACAATTCTTGATCTTGCATGCACAAGTGGATCAACCCATTGAAAGAAGTTGCATTGATGATTCTGTGATATTCAAAGGCATTGTCAAACCATTAGCAAATTTATTTTTACCATTACCAAGATAACTCAAAGAATTTATTACCTGTATATTCCAGCATCCAAAAAACCTCCTTCTTGGATTGGAGTTCGTCCATGAGGTTCTCAAGGCTGCTTCAACTTGGCAAAAATAAGTAGGTATTTCGAATTCCATCTCCATGTAGCTTTTCTCCCAAATTTCTTCCTTTTCAAGTACTTGAGGGTTTTTTTTAACAATTAGGGTTTAAAGAAATATGCTTGCTCAGTTATGATTTAAAGAAATATGCTTGGGATTTTCAGTAGAAATAAATTTTTTTGATTTCATTTTGTATGTAACGAGAGAGAGGATTAAGGAGAGAATGACTCTAGCGATATAAAGTTCAAACTTAAGTTACAGTAAGGCTCGCGAGAGAGAGAGAGAGAGAGAGAGAGAGAGAGAGAGATGAGAGAGGGATGGGGGAAGTGGGAAAAAAAAGTAAAAAAACTTAATGACATGGCATTTGATGACGTGTCATATGATGACATGGCACCTGGATCTGATGTGGGTCCATCGTGTCGATTTTCGGACACCTCAACACCACGTCAGCATTTTAGGTCATAAAAGTGTTGTGGACACTTTGTTGAAAATTGCACCAAATGTCAGACAGTTTACCATTATGTTTTGAAATGTAGGTACTGCGGTGAAACAGTGAAAAAATCTGGGTACCGTGAGTGAAATTTACCCTATTATTTTGGTTCAAAGTGTTTATATGGTTTTTTTTGGGGTCAAAGATAAAAATTTCATTACCAACATAAAATTAGGCTTTTTTCTAGCTAATATCATAGCCACTCAATAATAACTTTGACTAAAAGTCTTAATTAGACAAAAAAGGATACAACTTGAAAGATAATTACAACAAGTAACATATCAGAAAATCACATATTACTTTACAATTGGAAAATATTGGCAATTCATAGCTTAAAGATGAAAAAATGTTGAACATCATTAATAATTTTGACTAATAATTCAAAGTTAGAAAAGAAAGATGATGCAACTTGAAAGATAAAGGCAATTAATAGCCTAAAAATGTTGAACACCAAGTAAATTATGTCAAATTTTTTTAATTTTCCATTAAAATATGGATGTGGCGAAACTCATTTGAAGACCTTATTTTTGAAAGATCGTAGAAATCGGACAGGGTCTTGACACTGAAATAAATTAAATCAAAAGTTCTCTTGATTATTGGGTAAGTCAAATCAATCATATCTAACAAAATCTTAATGTTGTTGTTATTACTAGATATCAAATTGTGATAAAATTTATAAAAAGGTAACACCGTATAGTCATAATGTTAAATTTTAGGGGAAATTACATAAAAAACTCCAACCTTTAGAGGTATTTTCAAATAAAACTCTATCCAATTTTTTCTTTCAAATAAAACCACAACCTTTAAAACGTTATCAAAATAGCGCTCCTTGGATGACTGTACTGGTAACAGGAAATGAAACTATTTTTTTTATCCATGGGGCCCACTTGGATGACTGTACTGGTAACAGGCGATGAAACAAATGCATTTGCCCCCAAATTGATATTTTCTCCATCCAATTGAGTGTTTCATTTTGGATTAGTAGGTTGTTTAATTAGACAGATAAAAGTATCAATTTGGGGGCAAATGCATCGGTTTCATCTTATGTTACCAGTACAGTCATCCGAGTGGGCCCTATAGATCAGAAAAAAATAGTTTCATCTCCTGTTACCAGTACAGTCATCCAAGGAGGGCTTTTTTTTTTTATAACATTTTAAAGGTTGTGACTTGATTTGAAAGAAAAAATTGGATAGGGTTTTATTTGAAAATACCCCCAAAGATTGGGGTTTTTTTTTATGTAATATCCCCTAAATTCTACTTAATTATTGAGAAAAATAAAAAATTTAATACTTAAAATGGTTGGGTTGTTGTCCAGCCAAGAAAGAGGATGGTAGCTCCACCTTTAAAACTGTGCAGTGTGTTCAAGAAGAGAAAAAAAGGAAGTGAGGAAACCCTAAGAGAAGTGATGACAAATGTCCATCAAAGACTATATTATACATCTTCATAGTATTTATTTAATACCTTTTTTTTTTATCACAAACAATTTGATTAGAAAATTCTATTTCAGTAAAACACAAGTTGGATTTTTGCCAACACAAACATGAAAAAAAATGGAGTAAAAAGACTAACAATAACAAAGACCCATTAAGTATTGGTCATGGGATAAGAATGACCTTCGATCATTAATATCAAAATGATCATAGATAAAATTATAATTATAATTATAATATCAAAATGGTAATTGAATTTTCTATTTTGAAAATACACTCTAAAAATATTTTAATTTTATAAGAGATTATATTTTCCCATATTTTACATACATCATGTTACATCAATAAAATCATATCTAAAATTGTAATTATAATATGAATTCGGGTTTTCTCATATTTTAATTAACATAATAGCTTATATTCATATGATTTCAACCACTGAATTCATTATCATTGGTTGAGATTGTATTATCTAATAAATAATCACTTTTTTTTTTCAAAAATCTCAACCATTGAATTTAAATTTAAAGTTTGAAATTATAGGTATGATAGTTTTTTTTTTGTCTATATTATTTTTCTAATAATCTCAACCATTCAATTTAAATTTAAAAGGTTGAGATTATAAATATAATAGAGAATTTATTTTCTTTTTCTCTATATTATTCATATACAAAATTTATTGAATTCTGACTAATTAAATTTGATCCACATAAAATTATAAGAGCAGTTTTATACACATGAGAGAATCCAAATATAATATTAAAATGGTAATTGAGCGAAAGTAGTCACACAAAGGCTATAACTTTGCACCATGTATACTGAAATAAATCTAGAACAAAGTGTCAGTGAATGAGTAGTAAAATAGAAACTCTATTTCTAACGGCAGGGCTGTCCCTAACATACAGGAGATTCTTACCTACACCCACTTCATTACATCAAACTGTTAGATGTTTGACATATATGTTAAGTATTTTACACTTAGCCAATAAAAATAAGACACATATTTTTACTTTACACATCTAACCATTGGGTGTAATGAGTTGGGGATAGACAAAAATGACAAATTATATCATGCACCCTTGTCCATATAGCAATATGGACAATCATAGTCCATATATGATTATTGAGAAAAATAAAAAATTTAATACTAAAATTGGTTGGTTGTTGTCCAGCCAAGAAAGAGGATGGCAGCTCCACCTTCAAAGTTGTGCAGTGTGTTCAAGAAGAGAAAAAAAGGAAGCGAGGAAACCATAAGAGAAGTGATGACAAACGTCCATCAAAGACTATTATACATCTTCATAGTATTTATATGATACCTTTTTTTCTCACAAACATTTTGATTAGAAAATTCTATTTCAGTAAAACACAAGTTGGATTTTTGCCAACAAAAACATGAAAAAAATTTGAGTAAAAAGACTAGCAATAACAGAGACCATGCTGGCTTCATTTTTTTTATATTTTTTTATTTTTAATTATGGCTGCTAATCAAAGCACATTATTGAATAATTACACATCTATAGCTATTTAAGGAAATCAGTTAGAAAAGGAAGGAAAAAAAGGAGAGAAAATTTCACCTCATGTATATTTTGACCATTTTAATTTTATTAGCGACCCAACTCATAAATTTTTTTCAGCTTTGTTTTTTCGGTTTTCATTTTTAGCTTTTTTTTCTATTTTTCTTTTCATTTTTAGTCTTATAGCGTCACCTTCTTCTTTCGAATCCCTAAATCACCACTGCTACTTGCTCACACCCCAACACCACACCACACCACACCGCACACTCTCTTTCTCCTCTTTCAGATCCCAAATGGACAAAGCCATATCTAAACCGATGGATTTTCTTTAACGTTCTTGTTTCAGCTTTGGAAGTATCAAAAGCTTTATCTCCATCTCAAACGCTCCTCTCTAAAGCTAGTGTTGTTGGTCCTATAATTAGGATCAAGATTTGTTGTTGTTTTTTTTTTCTAGATAAATAATTTATTTTGATTATTTGAATTTTTGTGTAACAGTTGGTTGATCTAATCGCAATTTAGTTGGTATTTTTGCATCTTTGAACTTGCTAGATGTAGCAGACATGCACACGATTCTATAAAAAAATAAGTGTGTTCGAGGAGAACGCCGTCGTAGAGGAGGCCAAGGCAGCAAAAACACAGCTTGTGAAGGGAAGACCATCCACCGGGAATAGAACCATCGGAGAGGATCGGTGACGTCGGTAGGAATACTTTTGTTGCATTTACCTTTCCAGCAGATGTTACGGATGATGGAGGAGAATTTGGCACAAATGCAAGCTAGACGAGCCCAGTTGCGAGGATCATCCTCTAACTTGAAGAAGATGTTGAGAACGATGTCGTCCGGCAACTTTGCAAACATGCTGCTATTCGCCATTTGAACAAGGAAAATTGTTGTTTTGGTGCAATGAAGCACAACCTCTTAATTTTAGTTCAATATATTCGATATGCATACATACGGGTTGGGGTTGGAGTTGGAGTTGGGAAAGTTGGTAAAAGACGAATCTTTTGATTTTTATAACAAATGGAGATTGATATGAGTGGTTGTTGTGTTAGGTGACTCATGAGTTCATATGCGTGTGGGTGTGTATGCGTGTGATTGAGAGTTCAAAATCAGCTGGCGTTCAATGACTTATTATTTGCAAAATGATGATAATATTTATCTTAATCTAATCAACTAGTAGAATAGCTAAATTACATCTTTTATTAACCGTGCGACGAGATGGAGATTGAAAGGACGCCAAACAGCACCCATGTGGTTTTTTTAAACTTCTGCAATGTTTGATTGATGCATCAGCTATGGCCAAAATTTAGTTGTTGATTTTTGTTATGAGTTATTCTATATTTGTTGATTTTTGTGAAAAATAAAAAAAATAATAAAAACAATACAAATTATGAGATATATAAAAAATTATTATTTTTATCATTAATACTAATAAAAGTAAAAATTTTATTTATAGTCTTAATTTTGTTATTAATAATGAAAAAATAATTTAAATAATAATAAAAAATAACAAAAATCAACAAAAATAAACAACATAGAATTTTGTTGATTTTTGTTGTTTTTAATTTTTTTTCGGTTGATATAAAATAAAAAAATAGACAACAATCAACAACATAGAATTTTGTTGATTTTTGTTGTTTTGTTGTTTCAGTTGTTGTTTTTAATTTTTTTTTCTTGTTTATCAACAAAAATAAACAACAATCAATAGCTGACAATCAACAAAAATCAACAACATAAAATTTTGTTTATTTTTTTTGTTTTATTGTTTCAGTTGTTGTTTTTAATTTTTTTTGTTGTTTCGGTTTGTTGATATAAAATAACAAAAATAAACAACAATCAACAAAAATTAATAACAATCAACAAGATAGAATTTTATTGATTTTTGTTGTTTTGTTGTTTCAGTTGTTGTTTTTTTTTTTCGGTTTGTTGAAATTTTTATTTTTCGGCTTTTTTTTTTGTTGATGTTACAAATACATCATAAGGATTGTAAACTTATTACATATTGATGATTAACAAGTATAAAATAATTTTTTTTTAAAAGTTGTTAAAAATTTTATTTACGGCCTTAATTTTATTATTAATAATAAAAGTAAAAATTTTATTTATAGCCTTAATTTTGTAATTAATAATGAAAAAATAATTTAAAAAAATAAAAAATCAACAAAAATAAATAAAAATAAACAACTGACAATCAACAACATAGAATTTTATTGATTTTTGTTGTTTTGTTGTTTCAGTTGTTGTTTTTAATTTTTTTTGTTTCGGTTTGTTGATTTTTGTTGATATTTTTATTTTTCGGCTTTCTTTTTTTGTTGATGTTACGAATACATCATAATGATTGTAAACTTATTACATATTGATGATTAATAAGTATCAAATAATTTTTTTAAAAGAAATTGTTAAAAATTTTATTTACGGCCTTAATTTTATTATTAATAATAAAAGTAAAAATTTTATTTATAGCCTTAATTTTGTCATTAATAATGAAAAAATAATTTAAAAAATAAACAAAAATCAACAAAAATAAACAATAATCAACAACTGACAATCAACAAAAATAAACAACAATCAACAAGTGACAATTAACATTACACCACAATATTACATATACATCAAATTTCAAATCTATCTTAACTTAGAAATAAAACTTGTAATAAGGCAAAATGAACAAGAAAAAATGTTACAGAAAAGAAAAGAAAATATCAGTGAATCCTCTCAAAATTTGCAAACAAAGCACCGCAATATATAAAAAGGCTTCCTAGCTATAATAAGAAGTATCAATTGATGATAATCAGTCCCCGTCAAATTTGAAGTTTAATATATGAAATAGTAATACAAAACCATGAATTTATCCTAATAAGTTGTTTCATTAATTTAACTAAAAGTTTAATTCTATATTCTCACACGCTTTTTCATCAGCAAATAACAAAGAAAACTAATCAGTGTCCCTTCTTTTAAAAATAACAAGTAAAAATAATCAGCATTTGTCTTAAGAACAATGTCATACTTACTTCAAATTTAAGTAAAAATAATAATAATAATAAAAAAGAAAAAAAATGAAAAAGAAGAAGGATGACTCTCTGCGCAAAGTAGCATAGTTTTCAGGTACAAGGGCATCTTCTTTTTGCAGAAACTTTAAAACTGGACTGAAAGAAAGCTTCAATCTCTTCTCGTTTCACGATCTCGGAGAATTCAAACTCTGACAGCTTTCTTTTACTCGATGCCACCCTCTTAGATTTCCAGGGAGCCGACGGACAACTTAAAACTGGAGGAATTTGGTGTTCTTGAGGCAAAGAGAGAGAGAGAGAGAGAAAAAAGGAAGAAGAAAAAGAGTGTAGAGAGAAAAAGAGCGAGAGATAGAGAGAGCATGAAGAAGAAAAAGCGTGTTTTTATGGCTGGGTTATTTTTGAAAAGAATTTATTTGTAAAAACATTTTTGATAGATTTTTCAGTCAACGACTTTTTTGATATTTTTTTTGATTTTTTGTACATTTGTGTAAAGATCCCAAAAAAGAATAATAGTAGAAGAGCTCAGAGAGTGGTCCAAACCCAGTAATATGGGTTGTCGCTTGCAGCCTAGTCTAGGTGAATAAAACCATTGGCTTGGCTATGCCTACTTAAAAATGTAATATGTTGGAGAGATGGGTACAAAGAGTGGGCTTGCAGTTGTATATGCATTGCATTATAGCAAATTTGTAAAATACAAACGCAATGTGTTGGTTTCATATGGTATGAGGGCTATTTGCCATTACATTTTATGATAAAAAAAATCAATTTATAGTGGTTGTCAGCACGAGCATTGCCCAGCCATGAGCAGAAGGCCCAAGGATGAAGACCATATAAGTGGACTGGACTTAGTTGGCCCAATTCATCCCTTCTTTCCTTCCAAAAGCCCGTCAGGCGACTCAGGCCCAATCAGGTTCTCAACCTGGCCCGTCAGTAAGGCGAACGCCTTAGTGATAAGGCGTCGCATTATTGTTAGTGCAAAACCGTAAGCACACAGTATCGCCAAGTAGTATAAAAATATCGATCCCATGAGGACTCGTTCTAATCACCTATTAACCTAATTCTTTATTGTCTAAGGCTTTCGAATAAGGAATTTTGAATGAAATTTAAATAGCAAATAAATTAACCTAAAGATTAAAAATAATTTTCAAATCCAAAGAATAAATAATCAATAATCAAAATTTGCTAGGAATTAAATCACCTCACAATCACTAAGCTACCCAAATTTATTACTTAATTAGCTATGCATATCCCAAGTTTTTCTAAAGTATTAATCAATCTCTCTCAAGTATCAATTAATTTAAATTCACAACTATCAATTAAGGCAATAAAGACCCAATTCTCATTACAATCCAAACACCTAGATATCAAAATCATGAATTATGAAGCACAAGCCAGTGAGAATTTAATCAACTCAATTTATCTCTAATTTTGAGTTAAGTTAAACTTGTGTTTATAAGTCTATTAGAATTACCATCTCTCAATGTATAATCCCAATTAAAATCATATTATTGGTGGCCAAACAACAACAAGCATTAAGATTAATAAAGACATTATGCAAAGACTAATAAGTTTGTTAAATAGGAAGCTTAGATCATGTTTAGATCATCAATTCCTAACAAAGGAATATTTAGCTAACATATTATCAATAATCTCCAAGAAATTACAAGAAAAACCCATAATAAAAATATAAGAAAGAGAAGAAGAAAGAAATAATTATAATTAATCTTCAATCTTCAATTTCTTCAATTTCTTGCTCCTTCAATCTTCTAAGGTTCTTGTTTGCAACTTTGGTGTCTAATGCCCAATAATGGCTCTCCTAACCTAGAGCTAAAATTCTCTATTTATAGAAAAAAATACCCTAAATTCGTCCAAGGACCAAAACATTAATTTTTTACCTTCAAAACCTCCTCCAATGAGGAAAATAACTCCATAGAATAGCTCATTAATTATTGGCTTGAATCCCGAACTCTTTAGGAAAGCAAAATTCCTACAAAAACATACCAAAAAATGCATAAATTAACTAGGAAATTAAAAAGGAAATAAAACTAAGCTAATAAATTAAAATCCCAATAAAACACTAATTATAAATAATAAAATATAAAGAAATACTAATAAATCCTATGGAAATTAAATAGATAACTATGCAATAATTTACACTAACAATTATCATTAAGGCGATCCCCTTAGTACTAAGGCGACTCCTTAGTAGCAGATATTTCAAAAAAAAAAAAATAACGTTGGTTGTTGGCACGACCTCCGAAATAACGGAGATAAAATGCTAACAATGCAGAGTGGGGTGAGTGAATCCGAGGAGGTTGAGATGTGCAGTGATTTGTGGAAAAGACAGTGGGGGAAAAGGGATTTTAAAAGGGAGAACAGGGCTCTGTTAAGGGGTTGGCAACACTAAGCAGAAAAATTATGTAAAAGGAAGAAAAAAAGGAAAAAGCTGGGGAAGAAGCATAGGAAGAGAAGAAGAAGTTGACAACAGGGAAGTCAGGGCTGAGGAAGAAAGAGTGGTAGAAAGAAGCCAGTTGAGTCCACGTTTGCAAATCATACAAAGTCTATGAGGGCCAAAGACAGGAGCAGCATTCTTGTGTTTAAAACAGTAATGCCATTTTACCTCCATTAAGTTTATCATTTTTAAAAGTTGAATTGTTTCTTTCAGGATTTGTTTCGATATAATTGTTGATTTTCTATAAAAGTTGTTTTAATTTCATTAGTGTTTGGTTTGTGTTTTCAAGTTTTAGAAATCAAGCTATTTCATTGAAACCAAATTGTCAGGGTAATAAGGCGACGCTTATTCGATAAGGCATCGCCTCATTGCCATAAGGCGACGCCTTATCGTTAAGGCGCCGCTTTAAGTTTGATTCTTTTGGTTTTTATTTCGTCTTTTAATTTACTGGTTTAGAAGATTTAGATTTTCGTTTTTATTTATTATTCGAACTTTTAGACTTTTTGTAGCCATGATTTTTGGTTAGTTATTTTATTTACTTTTTTGCATTTTTGTTTTGTTTATTTAATTAAATATTTTTATCTTTTTACATGTTTAGTAAATTATATGATCATTAGGTATGATTTTATGTTGTTTATATGCCATATTTTATATTGTTTGTTTATTATTTCATTTGTTCATTTTGAACTTTTACATGTCTGCGTTTAATTTTTTATTTATTCATCGTTGTCTTCTGTTTAGTAAGGTATTGTCACTATTTTTATCAGACGCTATTATTTGTTAATCCTCATTTACTATTTATTTTGTATTTGTTTTATGTTATTTTATATTTTTAGAGCTTAACCTGATGTTTCTTTTGTAGGTTTTTTTATTATTTTTTTTGGAGTTAAATTAATTTACCTTTCGGTGACGAATTGGGTGATGATTAAATCACCTAGCCTTTAAGATCCTTTAGTTTGTCTTATTTTATTTATTCATTTCTATTTCTTTTTTATTATTATTGCATGTTAAAAAGGGTTGTAATATTTTCTTCTCCCTCCTTTCTTTGTGTGTGCATTTTTGTTTTATTTATTTATTTTTACTTGCATGTTAAAGGGTGTAATTCTTTTCTCCTCCCCCAATTTCTTAGTGTGTGCACTTGTTTTATTTATTTATTTTGTTATGAATGTATATAATTCATGTTCAATACTTGAATCACATTTATACTAGTAAATGACTTAATTAACAACTTGGACTTAACTGTAAAATTTGAAAATTGTTTGGAGGCAATTGCAATTTTGCATGTAAATAAGGAAATAATTAAATAATTAAAGGTAATAAAACATAAAATATAAATGGAGGCCAACTGCAAGGTTGGATGGGCATTCCAAAAGCCCATACTCAATTTCCGAATCCAGTCTCTGAAGAAGGTTTCTGGGTAACCTTCGTGGAATCCAGTTGCTGTAAAATTTTTTCTGGGTCTCATCCAGGTGGCGACTCCATCTCGGACTTGGGCTATAAGCCCCTGTTGTATTTCCTAATAGGCCTTGAGCCCGCACAGTACCGTGGTCACCGAAAACTTGGGAGCGCGCTGAACCCCGCCACTGACAACGGTACTGAAAATATTCATCAATTTGTGGTAAATTTTTTTAAAAAAAAATAAATAAATAACGTCAATTAAACTGGTGGAATTTCAAGAGGGCAAAAATATTTTTGTACTCGTTCAAAAAAAATATATTTTCATACATTCCACCAATTTTGACCCGTAAAAATGTATTGGGATAAATACAAAAAACTACCATGTGGTTTAGCACATTTGCACTTTGAGCTTTGTTGTATTTTTTGTAACACTTTAGTATCTTGTGACTTATGCCGCTAGCAAATAAGAGCCAAAATCACTAACTCCGTTTATTTGAGTTGACATGAATTCTGATGTGTACAACACCTTGCGCACGTGTCCAGAAACTTATCCTAGTGTATGAGATAAATACAATTTTGACATTTAAGTATCTCGTGTTTCATGTTTTTTACACTTTAGTACCCTTCTAACTAATATCACAATTATTTTATGAGAAAATTTTGATATAATATTATTTTCCAATGTTAAATTTATTTTATGTAAGATTTATGATCAATCCAAACAATTGGCTATTTTTGAAAATATTGTAAATTTATTTTTTATTCATAATAAAATTAAAAATACATCTAAACTTTATTTGTTGTGAGTTTATTGTAGTTAGTTGAATGGCGTATCATTTTTAGAAAATTTGTAATACTAAAATTATATATGTATCATTTAAGTAACTACAATAAACTCACAACAATTCAAGATTAGATGCATTTTTAATTTTAAAAAGAAATAATTTTAAAAATAAATTTACAATATTTTTAAAAATAAAAAATTGGTTTGATTGATCATAAATCGTATATAAAATAAATTTATCATTAAAATTTAATATTATATCAATGTTTTCTCAAAAAATAATGATAATATTACTTAGAAGGGTACTAAAGTATAAAAGAAATGAAATATATGGTACTTAAATGTTGAAAAAAATACCATATTGGTTTTACCAAAAGGCAAAAACTACAAGGATCAAAACTGTACTTAACTTATAAACTATGTGTGGACACTTTTGGTTTGATCGGCCCGCAACAAAAGCCCGATGATGAAGAAATAAAACTTTGAATGTAAGAGGACCCGAAGCTTTCTCTAAAATAGACTCGAAAGCCCAAAACCCTTACCTAAGCCCAAAACCCTTACCTAAACCCAAAATTATCAAGTTTAACCCAAAAACAAACCTCAAGCCCAAGCCCATAGACTCTTAACCCATTTGGCCCAGACCAGGCCTGGGTGAAGAGGCGATCGACTCAACGAAGAGGTGGCGCCTCTTCATAGCCACCCTCTGCAGCATGTCATTTATTGCTGCATTTAAGTTTGAACTGCCTCTAATTTAAACGATTTTCAGATGTAAAAGAGAGAATTTTTGGACAGAAAAATGTGGGAAAAGTAGAGTCAATGATGAAAAGGAATGGGGGAAAGGTTTGTTGGAAATTGAAAAAGGCAAAGGTGAGAGAGGCGCAAAGGGTGGTGAGGAAGAAAGAGAAAGGGGACTTTTGGCCATTTCTGAGAGAGGTTGGTCTGGAGAGAGGAGAGAATGTTTTGAAAAGAAAAGAAACAGAGAGAAGAAGAAAAGAAAAAGAAGAAGAGAGGAAGAAGGAGTAAATTCTTGAGCTTGAAGAGAAGACTTTCTTGAGAAAGAAGGAGGTTCTTTTGCATTCAAAGCATCCAAATCATAAACAAAGGTCTGAGGGCTTAGTTAGGAGCATCAACTTCGTCTCAATCAGTGAGAATCCCCTGTTTTTAAGTTTTAAGTTCTTCATTTCCTTAAAAGCTTTGATTTATTACTTTCTTGCTTGTTTCTTTGTGTTTATTGCTTGTTTAAGGTCATATCTAAAGCATGATTGTGTAAAATATTAGATATTAGTCGTTAGTCTTTGTATATTTGTATCGATGTGTGTTTATTGTGTTTATTTTCGAGTTTCTTAGGACTTAAGAAAATGTAGCCTGCTTGCTGTGCTGGGTGAAGAGGTGACGCCTCTTCATAGAGGCGTCACACCTTCACGTTGCGGCGATCTGAAATCGCCTCTTGGCCAGGAGGCGATGCCTCCTGACCAGAATCTTGCCTGATATCTGCTTTAATATTTATTGCTTATTTGTATAATTTGCATGCTTTATGTGTTTATTTCGTCCTATGTATTGACTCTATGTTTAATTACCATGATGTTATGATTAATTAAGTGTTGACTTATGTTTTTTTTTTTTGAACTTATGATTAATTAAGTGTTGACTTATGTTTAAGTGAGTATTTATTGCCTATTGTGTATAAATGTAATTATTTATGGATAATAATTATTTGTGTTGTGAGCAAGAACTATTGTTTTGAGTTATGCAGGAATTTTATGGTGATTTCCCTTAACCGTAGGGAAATTATTCTATTAATTAGTTCTTGAGAGGTTTAATTGTGTAATAATTATTGGTTTACTTTTAGGTTATTTTCTATTTATTTCCTGTTTATTTTACTTTTATTTATACAAAGAATTATAATCCTTAATCCCATCCCCATTTATTTGGAATGTATGATTGTAAATTATTATTGCTTTTATTACTTCTAATATATGTCGGGCGATAAGCTTGAAAATGGGACTAATGTGCAAACTTGGATTAAATGCATAAAATTGGAAATGAATGCAATCCAAACAATAACAAGGAAATAATTTAATAATCAAGGGTAATAAAATATAAAACACACACGGAGGCCAACCAAAAGGTTAGGTGGACATTCAAAAGTCCATACCCAGTTTTCAAACCCGAATCTCTGATGACGACTTCTGGGAACCTCCGTGGAATCCAATTGTTGTAAAGTGTGTCCCGGCTTTTATCCGGGTGGCGACTCCATCTCCATTTTGGGCCCTGAAAAACCCCATTTTGTATTCCCAGTGGGCCTTGAGCCTACACAGTGCCGTGGTCACCGAACACTTGGTTGCGTGGACCTAAAAGCCCCGCTTGCCCATAGTGGCGACTCCATTGGGGATAGAGAAACTGATTCCAAGTGTTTTGCAATTTATCATCTTTGATTATTTCTTTATTTCCATTACATATTACTGCATACACTACACATTTGCACACATTGAGCACTTTAGTCCCAAATAAATCGACAATAGTCTTTGCTTTGCTGCCTGTGTTTAATTCAAATCTGGTGGTGGAGTATTCGATTATTATCACTCATAGTACATACTTATCCGCGTCGCCCAGACCCTTGAGTGGGGAGACGTAATGGATGTATATAGCTATGGGAGCCGTAGCTTATTATCCGGACCAAGCTCATGTAATGACTTAGAAATTTCCACTAGGCTTTTTCCCAAATGCGTGTGATTTATACATTTAGTGAACCCTTCAAATAAGGCCCAAGCCCATTTCAAATGGATCTTATCCAAATGGGCCTCTCATGCCTATTCAAGCCCGTTATGAGTAAACCTTGCCAAAATGGGCCTTTCATGCCTATTTTTAGCCCATTTCAAATGGATCTTGACAAGGTAGACTCCTAAGGTTGAAACTTGGCCCATTAAGAATGGACTTTGGAATTATTTAAAGAAATTACTACTTGTTTATTGCGTTTCGAGAGTTTTCTTGCATCCATCGGGTTTATTATCCCCTATTGATAAATAAAACCCAGAACAAAAATCCTAGGATAAGAAACTCACCAGTGAACGCGTGTGTGGGAGAAATAAGGGTGGAGATACCGTTTTAAAGCTTTGTCCTTTTGTTACATGTTATATGTAAATAGAATATTTGTTTACCTTTTTTCTTTTAATTTAATTAAGTCTGCATCTCATGCATACATGCCATGCATATTTCTAATCTGCGACAATTGCAAATATAGATCCGCAACAGTCTTATACTTGGAAGCGATTTGACACCGGTCTCTTAATTAGAATTTTGAGAGAGATAACAATGGTAGGCTTTGATTCTGAGGCTTTTAGGGATAAGCTAAAAGCAGATAGAGTTGACCAGACCCAGGCAATTATAAGAGAGATGTTGGTTGAAATAAGAGGGCCAGTTAGACAAGAACCGCTAGCACCTCAGCCACAACCATTCGATCTGGATGCTGAAGATTCTGGCAGACGGCAAAGAGAGGATGATCAGGAAACCATATTAGCAGAGCCTATAACCAAATAGAATGTGAATGCAGATATTGCAGAGAATGTGGAAAAACCAGACTGGGCCAAGGATATCGCTAAAACCATGGCTCAAATGCAGCTGATGATGAAAGAGAAGGGGATAGATGCTCCGATGAACTACATCGATATGAGTTTGGATAAAGACGAAGACCCCTTGCCTCTGAAATTTAAATTCCCTGACATAAAGAAGTTCACTGGCACTGAAGATCCTTATCTGCACCTAAAACAATATATGACTCATATGAAGACAACTGAATTGACCAAAGCACAGATTGTCAAGCAGTTTCCTCTGTCTTTAGAAGGAGCACCGATTACGTGGTATTATGCCTTGGAATCCCACATCCAAGCTGATTGGGAAGGTCTATGTGCTGCATTTATGAAGCAGTATAGTCTCAACATTCAGATGGAGACATCTTTAAGGGAAGCAAAAGTTCAATGGGTCCTTTGTTGATTACCTTATCAAATGGAGAGCAAAGTTGGCACAAATGAAGCACCGACCTGCTGAGACTGATCAACTAGTTATTGCAATTAAGGGATGTGTTCTTCCCCTCTCTAAGAAGCTGAAAGACTTGGGGAATCATAACTTTGAGGAGCTTTATAGATTTGGGGTGCAGCTCCGACCTAGCACAGGAGAAGAAATTCTTCAGTGGAAGATCTTCAAGCATAGAAGGAACAGGATCCGGCAGTATGATTGGACCGAGTAGCAATATACAGATTAATGTTGTCAAGCAATCTCGAAGGTTTTCTAACTTGGGAAGACCTCTCTCTAAAGTCTTAGAGAAGCTGATAGAGAATAACCTGTTGCAACCTCTACCTTAAAGACCACCCTTTCCAAATGCTGACCCAAAATTCTACTGCAAATATCATCAAACAATCAGACATGATACTGATGGCTTATAACAGCCCAGCCCACCCGTTTGAGATATTGTCCGCTTTGCCCGCACAGGCCCAGCCCCAACTCAAAAGCCCGGAGCGCACGGTTTTAAGGGCTACAACCCAAAACGCGTCTTAAGTGGAAGGTATCCACATTCTTATTATAAGGCATGCTTTGTTCTCCTTCTAAACCGATGTGGGATATCACAATATCCTCCGAAATATTTTTCAAACTAAATGAATAAATAAATAAATAAAATCATTATACACATAAAAGCATTATGATATTAAATATGAGATTTACATTAAACATGTATGTATCTGAGTGAGTTCTGACCCCCCTTAATTATTTTTTTTTCAGGATCTTTCTAGTCAGATCTCCCCTATTATTCCTATTCACCGGACTCTTCATTCACCGGTTGATTTATGTAATTTTTAAACCATCACCTTTTTGTATTTTATTAGACGCTGCAGTAGTAGTATATCTTGTTGTAGTATTTGATGTTGTTTTAGACTGAGGCTCTGTATTTGAATATTTGTTTGAGAATATTTTATTATATGACATGAGATTTCATTTTTATTATTAAATTTTTAATTCTGAGGTATTTTTGTGATATGTTTGCATGAGTTTTTATTTTTAAGGCTTGCTACGGGTTCCGGATTACAGAAATTCTCGTTCCCTAGTGCCGGTCATGACCCCCGGTTTGGGTCGTGACATGGCTGTACTCGCCTGAAATACGAAGTTCAAGATTTAATAGATTCAGGTAAGATAACCGACCCTGAAACCAAAATATAAAAATGTGAAGAGAATATTGTCCAAGATACTGGAGAACTATAAAGACTGGGCAAACTACTTACAGTTCATCTTGTGGGGATACAGAACCACCTCCAAAACGTCGACTGGAGTTATGCCATACTCTCTACTGTACGGATATGAAGTTGTACTGCTAGTAGAGATTAAGATTCAATCATTGAGGGTTCTTCTCGAATCCAAAATTCCTGAGTATCAATAGGTAGAAAGCCGGTTGGCACAGCTGGCGCTGCTAGATGAGAGAAGGGTTAAAGCCATGTATCATTATTAGCTGTATCAGAAGAGGATAGATCGAGCTTACAACAAGAAGATCAAGCCAGGCAAGATCAAAGAAGGTGACTTGGTCTTGAAGCTTACTCGGCCGATCATGACTGATCCTCGAGGGAAGTTTAAGCCGAATTAGGAAGGTCCATACTTGGTAAAAAAATTATTTTCCAAGGGCGCTACTATCCTATCTGATTTAGAGGGAAATGAGTTCAGAGAGCTCATCAACCTGGATAAACTCAAGAAATACTTTTTGTGAAGTCTCGCTATGGAGAAAACCTCAAAAGAGGCTGCCTAGGTAAAAGTTAGAGACTGAAAAATGAAAAAATTAAAAAGTCCTACTGGATTGAAAACTTTGAAAGGCTGTCCAGGTAAAAGTAAAGGACATAAAAAAGGAGAGAGAGAAAAAAAATAGTTAGTTGGAAAACTTGCAAGGGCAAGCCAATTAACGACATGAGATATTTAAGAAGTAAAATTTATAATCTTTTTGTGCTTAATTTAAATGGAATGGATTATTTTTATTATTATTGAACATTGCATTAAATGCTTATTACACACTGTTTAACTAGAAAGGAAACTCCATCCAACAAAAAGAAAATGAAGACTAAATTACATAAGCTAATTTTGCCTTCTTCTCTTCTGAACACCCTGGGCACTCGATGCTTGCAATGCCATTATCCTTTTGTTTCTCATGAATTCATCCATATCTGTCTACTAAAGCTGAATCCATGCCTTATATTGGTCAGCAGTAGACCAATCTCCATTGTTGTCAATGATCTTTAGAACGAATCTACAAGGTCAAGTAGCAATCAGATTGTTCAGAAAGTTCTGGGAAAGAGGTCATGGCTCAAATTCATGCACTAGTTCTGCAATTAGTTGTTTATGTCCATACTGTCTACAAAGCCGAGCAGGATTGTAGAAAGTGGCAAAATGGAGGCCGGCTAAGGGAACGCAGTAAGTATATGATTGAAGGGTTACATGCTGCAACCTCCACCATGGGCACATCCACTAATTAAAGTTTCAGGAAATATGGATAGCTAGCTCCGAAGGTCTTTTGGAATAGGGTGAAGTCTTCTGGTATGACAATGTTTGGCCTGGTAATGTGCGATGTCTCTGGGAGGTTTGAGCAACCTCAACTTCTCATGAAACCATGCCTGTAGTTGTATCTGTATTGTTGCAAAATGTCTGTATTATACATTCAAGGTTCAGTCATCAGAGAAGGAGATTTTTTTAATAAATATTTTATAATTAATTGATCCAAACATGTAGTCAAAATTGAATTTGAGAATTCTAGAATCCATCTAATGCAAAATATGAAAATGTCAAAATGAAAAGATAATTCAAACAGTAACAAAGCATTAGTGCAAAATAGCAGACATGTTTCTAATCTGAATGAGTCCTAAACTAGCAAGCAGCTAAGGTAGTCATCTACTCGTCATCCTCAGCATCTCCCTGCTCCTCATCTGCAGGACCATCAGTAGGATCATCTCCATCATCACTCTTGTCATCCCCAGCATGCTCAGCAGTAGGCTCCTCCTCGCAAGTGCACTTCTCTTCCTTATTATCAGTAGCCTCATCCTCATCATTATCGTCCTCCACTTGAAGGGTAGCCAGCTGGCACTCGAGAGCAGTGACTCTAGTCTGACTAGTATCAAGCTCATCCTGTCGAAATGTAATAAAGGGTAAGAATCATGAAAGCATGCATACATATAGGAATAAGAAATGGTCATTACCTTCCACTGCTGTGTGGTATACATCAGGAAGTCCCTTTGGGCCTCAATGACCCTATACATGTACTCTCCCTGGTCTCGAGGCATCTGTATGATTAATATCTATTAAAACTAACTCTGTGCTAAGTCAAGTTTGAAAACAGGTTTGCAGAAAAGAGAAACTCACATGTGTAAAGGACTCTGGAAGGAATGTTGGCTCAATGCTCATGTCCAGTGTGAGGAATTGGCGAAATAGCTCACCTGAAGGTACCCAACATTGAGTGCTCAAGTCTGGAGTAGTGATGAGCCTACCAGCAACCATAGGCGAGTCTAACTAGAAGTACCTCTAGCAGGTGGTGCACGGGTCGAGGCACCCTCATCATATGGCACAATACGAGGGCACTGAGTGGGCCTCTCCTGAGCAATAAGCCTAGGCCGGACAGCTGGTGCCCTGACTGGAGCCTAAAGAAGGGAAATCAAGCTAAGTAAATGATGTCTGCAGATGGAAATGCAAGATCAAATACTTAATGGAATCATTGTTTACCTGAGGGGTAGACGCAGTAAGAGGCACCTGTTGTAGGAGATGGGTTCGTGTGAAGTTCCCGTAGCAAGAATTCCTCTTCTCACAGTGCTCATCTGCATCATCCCCCTTAACAGCACAAGCTAGCTCCTCTCCCTCCAATAGATGGGCCCAAAAGATATTATGAGAAGGATCAAGAGGCGGTCATCTCACCTGAGCACCCCCATGATAAGATCGTATCCTCTCACTAAGGAACCAAACCTTACAACCGGGTCCTTGAAGTAGCACTCTCTTCACAGATAGCAATCTAGAGTGAATCATAGCTTGGGACCATCTAGCCTCAGGTCCAGGCGTATCTGCAAAAGCAAGCAAGTGAGTGAATAAATTTGATTAACAAGCAAGTTACTAATCGTGACTTAATTTGTAGGTACATACCTGGTCAGACGTCAAGGAGTTCAGGTGCTCGCGATAAATGTGCACACAAGCAACAGCCTTCCTCTAAGCTCGACTGGGGCCCCATCTCGACATAGTAGGGAAGGGCGTGTCATGAATGAGGGATATCCTGATAATCAGCTCCAGCTCTAAAGACCAATCCTATAAAATGAAAAAGAAAAGGAAGAACTGTTAGCAAGCCATGATAACGGTATTTGAGTCAAACCCAATAAGTGAAAGAGAGAAGAGGAATACTATAACGACGTGCCAGAAGCCACAAAATTGTCTAGCTCCCTGAATAGTCTCATCCATACTCCGGTACAGATACGTGAGCACAACTCCCCCAGTCATACATAGCCACTAGATCAAGATCCCTCAAAGGTGGTAGGAAGATCAGATCAATGGAACTCACTGTATCAGCAAAAGCATAGTCCCAAAGAGGTAGACAAGAAAAGACCTCACTACTTGATAAATCTGGCGATCATAAGTGGCAGCCGCTACTCTCTCTTACTTGTAGTAGCTCTTGATGGAGTCAATCTTCACAGTATGAGTCCCCTTCATATCCAAGACCATACCCAATAGACGCTAAATATAATCAACACGATCTAGAGATAGACGGTCCAAGCTCACATTAAAGGGAATGGGGTCTTCTGCACAAGCGATCCCAATCACAGCCACAAAAAAAATTGAATCCAGAGTGAACTCACCTGATGGAAGATGGAAAGTATGAGTGGTGTCTGACCACCTCTCCATTAGAGCATGCAGAGGCTGGTAGTCAGTCTATCCCTACTGTATCGAAAGTGCCAGAATGAAATCAAAGAACCCGGTATCTTGAATACTGGTCTTAACCACATCCGTGAGCTCATCGTACCATATACGAGCACCGCTGAAGTTCCCGGTGCCCTTAAGAGTGTATGTGTCTAGCTGGAGGAATAAAACAGGGAGTTGAATTACCAAACATGCACCTAAAAAGAAGAAAAATTACAAAGCGTGTGTGTCTAAGAGGCGACCACCTCTATGCGTAGAGGTGATCGCCCCTTCGTAGAGGCGTCGCCTCCTTGCAAGGAGGTGATCGCTTCTACAGGTTTGCTCTGATATGATGAGGTGAACGCCTCTTCTCCAAGAGAAGAGGCGATTGCCCCATCGAAGAGGCGACACCTCTTCATGTCGGCAACCTGAAATAATTTTTTATTATTTTTTAATTTTATTCAGTTAAATCACGGGCATTCTCATTTTTTATGATTAATATATGTTTATGAACAATAACTCGATGTTTTCTAATCCTATTTGGAGGAAAAATTGAGAAAATCAATTACTAACCTCTCCTGTGGCCAGTCCGCAGATATGGGATCGTATATCTGCGAAAAGGGGGATCTCATCTCCAAGATTGAGACCAAAGTTACACATAAGGTGTACTGTGGGTAGTACCGGGTCCCAGGCAGGCAAATTTAGAGTCCGTGTGGGGTCCATAACGAAAAAAAATGTGGAAAAGTGAAAGAGAAATAGAGAGAAAGGAAGAGAAAAGTTTGAGAATAGGAAAAAGGGATTTTGAAAAGGTGAAAGAAAATTTATATATATAGAATAAGAAAAGAAGAAGGCTAGAAAAGCCCTTTAACCAAAAGAAGAATGGCCTATAAAGTGGACATCCCCAGTGAAGCCCGCGAGAATCCCAGTGGAAGCGTAAAAAAAAAGAAAAAAAATGAAAATGAATGAATGAGGAATGATTATTTCACTTCTCGGGTGTACCCCAAAATTGTTAAAGGAGGATTGCAGATGTTCTTATCGAAGCATCAGTACATGGGAGCGTCTGGTCAGGCAATGAATCCTCGAAGTGCATCTTTTTTCTATTGTGATGACTCGGGCCAGGAAAATCCAGGATCACTTTTACATACGATGACTCGGGCTAGGAAAACCCGGGATCACGTTTGTGTATGATGACTCGGGCTAGGAAAACCTGGGATCACAATTCTATTATGATGACTCGGGCTAGGAAAACCCGGGATCGCATTTGTGATGTCTTGGGCTAGGAAAACCCAGGATCACGTTACTGAGTGACTTCTCGAGCCAGGAAAACTTGGGAATCATGACAAACTATAATGAGTGGTTAATCAGGCCAGGAAAACCCGAGGAACACGACTACATTTCCATCATCTTTTTACTGAGTGGTCTCTTGTGTCAGAAAGGCGTAAGATCCATGAAAAACTATAATGAGTGGCTGATCGGGCCAGGAAAACCCGAGGAACACGACTACATTTCCATCATCTTTTTACTGAGTGGTCTCTTGTGTCAGACAGGCATAAGTTCTAAGATAAATTATAATGAGTAACTGATCGGGCCAGGAAAACCCGAGGAATATGGTTACGTTTCTATCTTTTTCTATTGAGTGAAGTTTGGGTCAGAAAGGGTCGGGGTTTATGAAAAATTATAATGAGTAATTGATCGGGCTAGGAAAACCCAAGGAATACTGTTACTTTTCTATCTTTTTCTACTGAGTGAAGTTTGGGTCAGAAAGGCTCAAGGTTCACAACAAAATATAATGAGTAACTGATTGGGCCAGGAAAACCCGAGAAACACGGTTAAGTTTTATCTTTTTCTTTACTAAGTGAAGATTATGTCAGAAAGGCAGAAGATTCACGACAAAATTATATTGAGTGACTGATCGGGCCAGAAAAACTCGAGGATCACGGTCACGTTTCGAGAAAAAGTTTGACCTCTCGGGTTTGAATTCCCGAGGTTGACGGCCCAAGTGAAACTGGAAGGTCAAGTATGTTGTTTTTATCTTTTATTTGCTTTTGTGTGTATGTTGTTTTTTCAAAAAATTGATTTTCAAAAATTCAATTTTTTGAAAAACCAAGGGGCAAACTGTGGACACCCGCGGTTTGATCGGCCAACAACAAAAGTTCGATGATGAAAAAATAGAACTTTGAATGCAAGAGGACCCGAAGCTTTCTTTAAAATAGACTCGAAAGCCCAAAACCCTTACCTAAACCCAACATTATCAAGTTTAACCCAAAAACAAACCTCAAGCCCAAGCCCATAGCCTCTTAACCCATTTGTCCCAGACCAGGCCTGGGTGAAGAGGCGATCACCTCAACGAAGAGGTGGCGCCTTTTCACCCTGAGCATCGGTGAGGCGACGCCTCAACGAAGAGGCAGTGCCTCTTTACAGCCACCCTCTGCAGCATTAAATGTCATTTATTGCTGCATTTAAGTCCGAACTGCCTTTGATTTAAATGATTTTCAGACATAAAAGAGAGACTTTTTGGATAGAAAAATGTGGGAAAAGTAGAGGCAATGATGAAAAGGACTGGGGAAAGGTTTTTTGGAAATTGAAAAAGGCAAACCTGATAGAGGCTTAAGGGGTGGTGAGGAAGAAAGAGAAAGGGGACTTTTGGCCATTTCTGAGAGAGGTTGGTCTGGAGAGAGGAGAGAACATTTTGAAAAGAAAAGAAACAGAAAGAAGAAGAAAAGAAAAAGAAGAATAGAGGAAGAAGAGGAAGAAGGAGCAGATTCTCGAGCTTGAAGAGAAGACTTTCTTGAGAAAGAAGGAGGTTCTTTTGCATTCAAAGCATCCAAATCACAAACAAAGCTCTGAGGGCTTAGTTAGGAGCATCAACTTCGTCTAAATCAGTGAGAATCCCCTGTTTTTAAGTTTTAGGTTCTTCATTTCCTTAAAAGCTTTGATTTTATTACTTTCTTGCTTGTTTCTTTGTGTTTATTGCTTGTTTAAGGTCATATCTAAAGCATGATTATGTTAAATATTGGATATTAGTCGTTAGTCTTTCTATATTTGTATCGATTTGTGTTTGTTGTGTTTATTTCTGAGTTTCTTAGGACTTAAGAAAATGTAGTCTACTTGTTGTGCCTGGTGAAGAGGCGACGCCTCTTCATAGAGGTGTCTTCACGTTGCGGCGATCTGAAATAGCCTCTTGGCCAGGAGGCGACGCCTCTACATCAGTTGCACAGTTCGCCTTAGCGGTAAAGCGATTTGCCTTACTAATAAGGTGAATCACCTTAATATCATTAATTCACCTTAAAGTTACTATTCATCAACTTTTGTTCCTGAGCTCCAAAACTTTTTCCGTTTTAACCATTTTAACCAGAAGAATGAGAGTAACATGCTCGTATATTCGGTTTTCTTTTATTTTGTCTGATGGTTAAATTTTTACATGATTAAAGTTAAATTTTTATACTTGCCGGTTTTGTTAAAAATGTTGCATGAATTTTGCTAGCCAATAAGCATGTGACGTGTGGCAAATCTCCTATTCACCAAGTCCAGCCCATTAGTTATTTTTGATATGCCCTTTGGCTGAAGTTCGATTCTGATAACCATACTTAGTGTGTAAATATGAAATTAATAATTTTGTATTCTTGTTATTCTTTGGTTACCACTAGAATTGTGCCATCTGTATAGGTTTTCTCTCACACCTTGTATATATATCTCATATTGTACTCTTTCAAAT
>CATIWK010068999.1:0-12216 GCA_949634005.1 Mallotus japonicus
ATTTTGAGCATTATAAAGTTGCATTTCATTATTAGAGTTATAGGTTTTTATCTTTTAAAAACATGATTTAGGATCATTTGCATTAAGAGTCAAACTAGTTAGTCATTCTTGTTATTTTGTGCATTTTAGTTAATTATTATACTTTTTACATTGCTTTTGTGTTGATTTTGTAGGTTCCATATTTTTGGAACTAATTTTGGGAATAAAGGAATGAGGACTTAAAGCTAGGAGCTAATTTAGCCAAAGAAAGGGCAAAGAATCAAAGCAATGAGGAGAGGGACTGATTCGACCTCTGAGATTCGGTGAAGCTTTTGACACTCTTAGAGTCTTATAATGAGAAAGAGGTCTTCTAGACAATTGAAGTAGACATCTTAAGCTTTCCGAATTTATCTTACTTGTCAAAATCCAAGTTCTTTTGGGTTTCCAATTCTTGAGTCGAAGTCAGCACATATGTAGCTTTTTATTTCAGGTTGCACAGCTCTTAGTATTTCAGCCATATATTGAGCTACAGAGGTCCAAATGAGGTGATTCAAAGTGATATGAAAAGCTAAGACAAATATCTACAACTTTATTGAAGGAAGATTTGCTGATTCAATCATCTTAAAGGGCTAAAGTGTCAGGTCGCACAGCCGTGCAACTTTGACACACGATCGTGCGTGTATCAGCGTCAAAATTGTGTGCGAGCAGGTTGCATGACCATGCACCTTTTGCACATGGTCGTGCGACCTGCTGACGAAAAATTCGAACTTGAAGTTTAAATGCTGATTTTAAGGGATATGATGGAGCTTTCACAAGGAAGCAAGCTAAGGCTTGATGCTAGGGTTTTATAAGAGGGCAGCCATCAGAAATAAGGGGAGAACACTTTTTGTTAGGTTTTACATTTTTTCAAAGAATCAAAACTAGAATTCTCTAACTCTTTTCATTTAATTAGAGTAGTTGATGCTTGAAGATAGAGAACAGGAGGCTTCCATTCCAGGGAGTTTTTAATATTCAGTTTGCTTGTTATTTCAATTTGGATTAAGCAATAATGATTTTCTTTTCTCTTTGTTCATCATCTTCTATTCTTTTTAATATGTGTGGCTAGATTTTCTAGTTAGGGTTCTTGAATCAATTCAACCATGTGAATATTGCAATTAAATCTAAGCCATTAATCTAAATCCTTTGGTTATTGTTGAACTTAATGTCGTCATAGGCTTAATCACCCTTTGATTGAATTTACACAATAAAACTAATTCGAGAGATAGGTTGAATTGGATTAAGGCAATAACCTATTAGGTGCTTTCTTAGTTGAGAAACATTTAAGTGTCTAATATTAATTAGGGGTTGGTGCTTAAACTGGGTTAACCGAACACTTAGTATGCGAGACCTATAAATTTATGATGTCAAATTACTTGGTTAATTATAGAAGTTGTCTAGGAGGAACGTCTATGATTCTTTAGATACTCTCAAATTGGATTAAGGTTAGGTATGGCTTAGGAGTTAATTGATCTTAAGTAATGGTTTAATTGATAATAAGAACCCTAACTCTTTAAATTGATTGTTATTTAATTCAGATTCTTGTGTTTTATCTTAGTTTAATTTTAGTCTAATTTAAAACACCATTTTTCATTGTTTAAACAAACAAACACAATAAGTATTACAATACTCAATTTGCAATCTCTGTGGGATCAATATTTAATTACTACTTGTACGATTCCGTATACTTGCGGACTATGCATCAATATTAATATTAATTTTTATCTAATGAACAAGAAATGATTGGAGAAGATGATACTAAAATTAATTAAATGGTAAGAATTAAACTAAAATTTAATATATTAAAATTAATAAAATGGTATGAATTATTTTAATATATTAAATTAATAATATTAATTAAATGGTATGAATTAAACTAAAACTTCTCTCTTATTTTGTTGTGGTGTTATGTTCTGCAAGGCACATTCTCTACATATGGACGTTTTGATATTAAAAAAATATATAATTATGTGATCATTGTATATGGTACTCTGTTGCTTTTGGAAATATTGCTATTAATGCCGTTTAGTATGTAGTAGCTTCAGAGACGTGAGGAGACGGGATTTATGGTTAACACGTATGATTGGACCCCTGGTCCATATTGCAATATGGATAGGGGTCCATGATATAATTTACCGTAAATTGTTATATTTTATTTATATGAAATAAAATTATATATATATATATCACATATTTCACATATGATATTTTTATTATTAGGCTCGTTTTTATAAAATAAAATTTTAATTTTAAATTAAATATTTTTACATGATTAAATAATTATAAAGTACAGTTTCCTAAAATCCTGATAATAATTAATCATGAAAATACTTATTTTTAAATTAATTTTATGCATTATTTTATATGTGTATTATTTTTCTAGAAAAATAATTGTTATCTAGTTTTAAAATTCATACTAAAATATATAGAATAAATCAATAAATTTAAATATATGAATTAAGTCTTTTATTTTTATCATTGCAATATAAATTGTTTTAAACAAAAAACAATATGTATATTTCACTAATTTAGCCGTTACAAAAAATAATTATAAAGATACATTTCTTCACAGTATAATTTTTTTTATTTTTTTTCTCTATTTTCTTTAAAAATTTACAAATAAATTAATAATTATTTAATAATATTATTTGTATAAAAGTGCATTGCATATGATTTATTAACTATGATAGACACTTACTTATTATTTTTATAAAATAAATTTAATTGTATTTTATTCAAGTTTCTTTATATATTTATACTTTTAAATATTAATTTGTTCATATTTTTTTGAATTATTGATTATTAATTTAAATTTAAATAAAAAATAAGAATTTTCTTATCACTATTTTTTTTCCATATAGCAATTCAATATTACAATTTTAATAAAATTTTTACGCTAGTAATTATACATTCACTTTTTTAAATATTTTTAATGTTTTATTTAAAAGAAATTAACAAACTTCTCATTTAAAATATAAATTTTAATAATAAATTTTGATATTTTAAAAATAACTTATCAAAATTATTTAAATTATTCTCTTAAAAAATTAATGTATTTAACCATATAGTATCTATTTTTGTATTAATTTATCTCAATAAGAAAAATCACTTTGATCTTAACAATTACACTTCACATTTTCCAACTTTTTAACGTTAATATTATTTCTTACTCCAAAAAAATTAAATCCACTATTTTTTAAAAAAATGTTACTTTATGTAGGCGGTGAGGTTTAGCGCGCGTCCAAATGTTTGATGACTACGGCACTGTGTGGACTCAGGGTCCATTAGGAAATACAAAATGGGTTTGAGGCCCAAATTGGAGATGGAGTCGCCACCCAGATAAAAGCCGAGACACACTATACAGCAACTGGAGTCCACGGAGGTTCCCAGAAGCCGTCATCAAAGATCGGAACTGGGTATGGGCTTTCAATGCCCACCCAACCTTGCGGTTGGCCTCCGTTTGTGTTTTGTATTTTATTACCTGTGATTATCAAATTATTTCCTTATTACTGTAAGTTGCAAACGCTTCCAATTTTATATATTACCAATTTTGCACATTAGTCCTGTTTGCATGCTTATTTACCTTGCACTTGTCACAAATAAAGAAAATAAATATTACAAATATTCATTCAAAATAAATAGGGAAGGGATTAGGGATTACAACACTTTGTACAATTAATACAATAACAAAACCAAATAAAACCTCTTAAGAACTAATTAATTCACTAATTATATAGTGATTAGAAAATCACCAAAACCTACAACAAATAATGGTTAGTTCCATAGAGATAGACAATTTATTCACAAAATAATTCGAATTAAATTTGCATAAGAATAGACATGGATGTTCATATAAACATGAATTAAACATTCAAACAAACCTAAAATACAATAATCACATGCAATAGTTAAGATATCAAGCAGCATATATGGATCAGATACAGAAAATAAACCAAAAAACATACTAAAACAAAGCAGAGTTTCAAAAGACTCTGGCTAGGAGGCGATCGCCTCTTCGAAGAGGCGATCGCCTCTATGTAAAGGGGCGACGCCTCTTCAATGGGCACAATAGCACAAAAGAACTACATATTTCTTTAACCTTAAGTAACGCAAGTACTCATGCAAATCAACATAAACCAGCAACTAATAACTTAATAATTCACATATTCAGGCTCTAGACTCAGTCTTAAGAAAATAACTAACACAAGAAACAAGTATGAAATCAAGAAATGAAGTTTTAAACAAAACAAAGAACTCAAAGCTTGAATATAAGGATTCTCACTGATTTGGACGAGTTTGGTGCTCCTAACTAAGCCCTCAAAGCTTTGTTTGATTGTTCAGATGTGTTTGAATGCAAGAAAAGCTTCTCCTTTCTCAAGAAATTAGATCCTCAAACTCAAATCCTTACCTCTACTTCTTCCTTCCTCCCTTTTCCTTACTTTCCTTTCTTCTCCCCTTAAGAACATTTTTTCCTTTAGAAAAATGGCCAGACCCCCTCAAATATATCAGCCTAACTCCCCTTTTAACCATTCCCCTCTTTCTCTCTCCAATTTCCTAAAACCAAGGCTTAATCTCCACCTTGCATTTTTCATCATTGTTTCTCTTCTTTTTTCATCATTTCATGCCCCAAAAGTCTCTCCTCTACGCTCAAGATTGTAGAATAAAGATAAAATGGGTCCATTCTTATGTTAAATATAGCAATAAATAGCATTTATTGTTGCAGGGGACAGGTGTGAAGAGGTGCCACCTCGATGACGCCTCACAGATGCTCAGGGTGATAAGGCGTCGCCTCTTCGTTGAGGCGATCACCTCTTCACTCCGGGCTTGGGCCAAAAATGAAGGCTAATGGGCTTGGACTTGGTTCAAGGGTACTGGGCTTGGTTCAAGGGTTTTAGGCTTTGGCTTAGTTTAAGCTCTTGAATCTATTCTAAAGAAGATCTCAGGCTCTTCTTGTATTTGGAATTCGGACTATCTCATCACTAGACTTTCATTGCGGGCCGACCAAACCGAGGGTGTCCACAGTTTGCCCCCTTGGTTTTTCAAAAAAATAGATTTTTGAAATCAATTTTTGAAAAAGCAATATGCACAATGAAAGTAAGAACGACATACCTGACCTGTAAGCCTCGCTTGGGCCATCAGCTTTGGGAATTCAAACTCAAAAGGTCAAACTTTAATCTTGAAACGTGACCGTGATCCTTGGGTTTTCCTGGCCCGATCTGCCACTCATTATAGGTTGAACGTGAATCCCGAGCTTTTCTAACATGAAACTTACTCAGTAGAGAAGAAGATGCAAATCTTGAGCCTTTCTGATGCAGAACTTGACTTAAAACGTAATCGTGTTCCTCGGGTTTTCCTAGCCCGATCAATTACTCATTATAAGTTGACGTAAATCCTGAGCCTTTCTGACATGAAACTTACTCAGTAGAGAAGAAGATACGAGTCCTAAGCCTTTCTGACACAAAACTTGACTTGAAACGTAACAGTGTTCCTCGGGTTTTCCTGGCCCGATCAGTTACTCATTATAAGTTGACATAAATCCCAAGCCTTTCTGACACAAAACTTACTCAGTAGAGAAGAAGATGCACTTTAGGGATACAACCAGACCAGATGCTTTTTGAAAAAGGAAATTGCACTTCGGGGATACAACCCGACTAGACATTCCTTAAAATGCGCACTTCGGGGATATAACCTGACCAGACGCTCTGGTGATGGGAAATTGCACTTCGAAGATATAACCCGACCAGACATTCCTCAAAATGCGCACTTCGGGGATACAACCCGCCCAGACGCTCTTCAAACTAATGCTTCGATCAAAAAACCTCCGACTCTTCAATATCAATTTCGGGATACACCCGAGAAACAAAGTAGTGACTTTCTGCATTTTCAATTTTTTTTTAAATAGGTTATGCTGGGGATGCCTATTTGGTGGGCCCTTCTTCATTTAGCCAATGGGCCTTCCTTCGAGTGGGCCTATCTTACTTTCTTTTCCCTTTTCTTTTATTTATTGAAGGCCCATTCCTCCAAAAGCCCATTCCTCCTATTCTTTATATAAAGAAAACCTTTTTCTTCCTCTTTTTTCACTCTCTCTTTCTCTCTTTTTCTTTCTTCTTCCTTTTCCTTTCTTTTTCCTTACATCTTCTACTTTTCCTATAATGGATGCCGTCCGGACTCCTGATGCCCCTCAGTGGGATCCTGTGACCCCTCCTCTCGAGCCTCTTCGAACTTTCGGATTCTCGATTGGAGATGACATTCCTCTTATGGCGAGTCTGGGCACTCATATCTACGCCTTAGCTTCCGGAGAGGTTAGTACCCAATTTCCATGCTTTTTCCTGTTAAATATAACCAAGTTATGATCAATAACATGTATTTAGTATTTATATTAGGAATGCAATTGATTAATATTGAAAAATTTTGAAAAAACTTAAAACTATTCGATGGGGCGATCGCCTCAACTCTTCAATCCAGCGATCTGCCAAGGAGGCGATTGTCTCTATGCATAGAGACGTCATCTCTTTGATGAGGCAATCGCCTCTTCACATAGAGACGTCACCTCATCAACAGTTTTCTGCATGTTTCTTGTACTTTATTTGAACAAAGCTTAACAATTAAACTCCCCGTCTATTTCCAGCAAAATGCCCACACATTCAAAGGTGCTGGAAACTTTAGCGGTGCTCGAGTTTGGTATGATGAGTTGACGGATGACATCAAGGACCATATTCAGGATACGAGATTTGAGGATTTTGTACTATCACTGTCGAACGCTCGGGGTGGCACTGATTACCAGCCACTCCACGCTCTGATGGAGAGGTGGTTTGAGACTACTCATACTTTCCACCTTCCCTTTGGCAAGTTAACCTTAGATCCTGTCTTCTTTGCGGGATTGTGTGTGTAGGCGATGCCGTTCCCTTTGATGTGAGCATCCATCAAATGGCCCCGGACTGGGTAGCTTACATCGAGCGGCTCCTTGGTATAGTCCCGGATATGAAGGGGACTCATACGATTAAGGTTGATTCTATCCGGACTTATTACACACGAGAGAGGGTAGCGGCTGCTACTTCTAATCGAGCGATTGATAAAGTGGTGAGAGCATTTCTGGTCTATCTCTTAGGCACCATTCTCTTTGCTGATACTGCCAACTCGATCGATCTCATCTTCCTGATGCCTCTTCGGGACCTGGACCAAGTGTCATCTTATGATTGGAGGAGCTGTGCTCTAGCATACCTCTACCGGAGCATGGATGAGCTTGTGCATGGAGCTAGGTGATTTTGTGACTTTTGGAAAGCAATACTGGTGAGTATTTTCTTCATTTCCAACTTTAATTATCCATTAACAATTTTTCTTTATAGGTCTGGGCCTTGGAGCTTGAGTTGATCCATGGGATAGTCCACGTTAGTGATGTTCACTTCCCCGCTTTGGCTCGGTGGGGTGCTAGTCGTTCATGGAAGAGGCCCCTTGCTCGCGTTCACATCCATCGGGAGCGACTGAACTCCCTATCCTATACTGAGGTACCTAAAAGAAAATTAGAATATTATTAGTATCTCATAATTGTAAAACTTGTATTACTCATCTATTTTTTCCTTGCAGTTGATTCAGGATTTATGGGGTCCTCATGACAGATGGCTCCCAGAGATGACTCGCTCGAGGCCCTTATCCTTGTGGCGAGTGCTCCTTCGTGGTGGCTCGATGTATCCTTGCATCGCCTCCTAGGGACATATTCTGGACACATCTGCTGGCAGGCGAGGAGCTAGCTAGAGCAGTTGTAGGCAACCCTGCTGAGGCCAATACAGTGAGGAGCAAGGTTCGCTACCTTGACTTTATTCGAGATAACTTATTGCGGTAGGTGCCCCTCTCAGCTGCTACTACTTCTGCTTAAGTATTCACTTGATTTCATTTTTTTTTTCTTCTTTTTCCTTTTCTTCAAATCATACATTAACCCCATTCTCTTATCTACAGGTGGCAGCGATAGGCCCTGGACACAGGGTTAGGCCTCCAGCTCGCGAGAGACCACTTCAGCATCCTCGTACTGATAGCAGAGTAGGCACTTTAGCTGGGGCACAGACCAGTAGTGCTCCTTCTAGTTCAGGCTCCCGAGGGGCTATTGGTCATCTGACTCATTCTCCTGAGCCGTTAACTTGCTGCTAGATGCCCCCAGGGGACTTGTCTCGTGAGTTCCTGACATTGGATGAGGATCTGGTGCCAGCATATACTCCCGGTGCTACACATATAAGTTTCTCCCTTTCCTGTCTCAAAATTCACCTTGATAGGACATTAGTACTAACCGGTGATTGGTCTCATAGATCCCTCTAGATCAAGAAGTATACATGTACCTCTTGATTGAAGCACAGCGGGACTATCTGATGACTGTCACCCAGCGGTGGAAGGTAAAACTTCTACCTGTTTCTATATGTATGCATGCTTACATGATTACTTACCTTAAATCATTTGGGATTAGGATCACGATGCAGTGAGTCAGGCGAGGATCACAGCCCTCTAGCGCCAGGTCACAACTCTTCAGATCGAGGAGGAGGAGGACGACGAAGAAGAAGCTGATGGAGGGGCTGATGATAATGATGAAGATGATCCTGCCACTAATCTTGCGGATGAGGGAGGCGATAAGCCCGGAGATAATGAGTAGATGGCTACTCTACATTTGCTAGGATAGGATTATCTGTACTCTGTTCTGAACTATCATACTTGGATGGATCTTTTACTTTAGCTTTTGCATGGAATGAGTAACAAAAACTTAAACACTTTTCCCTTTTAACTGTGTTTCAAATTTATTAAAGAAAATTTTATTACACATCTTCTTTTCTGATAATCGAATCGTAGAGGTACAATACAGGTTCTTTACAAAAAGTACTAAAGTGTGTGTCTCTGACTGTTGAAGATGCGTTGCCTCTTCATAGAGGCGTCGCCTCTTTGTGAAGAGGCGATAGGGAATCGCCTTTACACATAGAGGCGTCGCCTCATCGTAAAGGCAATCGCCTCTACCACAACATTCTGTAGGTATAAAATCTCCAAATCTCTCCTTTCAAATCCCAAACTTCTTATCTCCGAATTCTCTCTCCATTTTCCTTTCTGAACTGTAACCTAACCCTTTAATATGACCGAAAGAGAACCGAAACAGCTACAACCCATACTAAAAAGCTTAAATAGCGAATCTTGGGCAAGATTGGAGCCATTTCACCTGTCCATTTTCTGATCTATGCATGCTAGAAAGATCAATTTCCCATTTCTTCATGTTCTTGCTCAATTTTGGGATCCTCAAAGACATGTCTTTCGGTTCAACATAGTGGATTCGAAGCTATCTTAGGCTCCCAGATGGATTCTGCCTATCAGATTGCAATTCCTTCTGTTGAAACTTCAGATTTACGTTCCATTCAATACCAAATGGCCCGGTTGTTTAACTTCTCTCCTCAGTCTTCACTTTATCACATCTTCGGTAATGAAGTTCTGATAAGTTCTCTGCTCGAGGTAATTGTGAATATGGATAGCAATGAGGTTTACTGGCCTCAGATGATTGCTCTTTGCCTGTATGCTCAGTTCTTGCTAGTTTCTCCCTCTGGCAACTGTGATTCCAAGATTTTGCATATTCTAAATCAAGTAGAATCAGGCCTCAACCCTTTCCCTCTTATCTTAGCTGAAACCATCGTCGGATTAAACAACTTTGCTGAGACTAGATGACTCTCTGAAAGTCCTCTACTGCTGGAGGTTTGCCCTCTCTTTACCTTCCATTTATTGCTTTTCTTCTGTAATTTTTACTTTCTGCATTTATAAATTGCACAGGCATGGTTTAATGAGAAGCTGAGATTGCTCGAACCTCCCAGAGATATCGCTCATTATAAAGCTAAACATTGTCACACTCGCAGACTTCATCCGATTTCAGAAGATATTAGGAGCTGGTTACCCACTTTCCTTGATACCTTGATCCAATGGATGCGCCCATGGTGGAGATTGCAACACGTGACTGTTCGGAGCTATACCTACTGCGTGCCTGTAGCTGGCCTTTATTTTGCTACTTTTTACAATCATGCACGGCTCTGCAGACAATACAGAAACAGTTTATTCCAAAGCTCATGCATGAGTTTGAACTAGGGCCTCTCACTCATAACTTTCTAGATAACCTGGCGACGACTTGGCCTCGGAGGATTATTCAGTGGAATATTGACTATAATAGAGATCAGTCCACTAACGACCAGTATAAAGCATGGGTTCAGTTGCAATAAGCAGAAAAGGATGAATTTATTATAAACAGAAGGATGAGGTCATTGCAAGCATTAAGTGCTCAGGGTGTTCAAAAGAAAAGAAGACAGAATTAGCTTATGTAATTTAGTCTTTATCACTTTTTATTGAATGGAATTTCCTTTTTAGTTAAGTAGTATATAATAAGCATTTAATGCAATGTTTAGTAATAACAAAGGCAATCCATTCTATTTAAATTAAGCACAAGGTGAGTATATATTTTTGCTTCTTACATATCTCCTGTCGTTAGCTGGCTTGCCCTTGCAAGTTTTCCAACTAACCATTTTTCACTCTCTCTCCTTCTATATATCCTTAATTTTTACCTGGACCGCCTCTTTTGAGGTTTTCAATCCAGTATGACTTTTTATTTTCTCATTTTTATAGTCTCTAACTTTTGCCTAGACAGCCTCTTTACAGGGTTTTCTCCCTAGCGAGACTTTACAGAAAATACTTCTTTAACTTGTCAAGATAGATGGGCTCTCTAAACTCGTTCCCTTCCAGATCAGAGATGATAGCAGCACCCGTGGAGAATAGTTTCTTTATCAAATACGGACCTTCCCAGTTTGGCTTGAACTTCCCTCGAGGATCTGTCATAATAGGTCTAGTGAGCTTTAAGACTAAATCACCCTCTTTAATCTTTCCCGACTTAATCTTCTTATTATAAGCTTAAGCTATTCTCTTTTGATATAGTTGAGAGTAATACATGGCTTTCAGTCTCTTCTCATCCAATAAGGTCAGCTACGGTAGTCTACTCTCCACCCATTGATACTCAGGAATCTTAGATTCTAGCAGAACTCTCAATGATTAGATCTCGACTTCCACTGGCAACACGGCTTCACACCCGTATACCAGAGAATACGAAGTAGCCCCGGTTGAAGTTCTAGCAGTGGTTCTATATCTACATAATGCAAATTGCAGGTAATAAGCCCAATCTTTATAATTCTCCAGCGTTTTAGCCAAAATCGTCTTCACATTCTTATTTGCGGCTTCCACGACCCCATTAGCTTGTGGTCGGTATGAAGAAGACTTATAATGCTCAATCTTATATTCCTTCAAAAAAGTTATTGTCTCAGCTCTAAATTGAACACCATTATCACTAACAATATGATGCGACAGCCTATAGCGGCAGATTATGTTCTTCTTTATAAACCTTGCCATCTATTTCGATCCTACTATGGTGAATGATTTTGCTTCAACCTACTTAAAGAAGTAGTCGATTGCTACCACAATATAACGATGACCATTAGATGCCTTCAGCCTCACTTCTCTGATAATATCAACTCCTCAAGTTGCAAACGGCTAAGGAGAAGTCAACCCCTGAAGTTCCATAGAAGACAGATGGCTCACATCACCATATACCTGACAATTATGGCACTTTTTCACGTACTTCACACAATCTGCTTCCATAATTAGCCAAAAATAACCTTGACGAATTATTTTCTTAGCTAACACCATTTCGTTCATATGCGTACCGCATACACCTCGTGAATTGCTTCCATAATCTCTTGGGCTTCAGCTTTGTCAACATACCTCAAGTGCACACCTGTCGACATTCTTTTATACAACATCCCGTTATGGCTGATAAATTGCAGAGATAACATCCTCATTGACATTCTTTCCTTCCTATCAGTATCATCTGAAAATTGCCCCGTCTCCAGATATCGCTGCAAATCATAAAACCAGGGTTTCTCTGTTGGATCGATAAGTATTATCCTGATTTCCTCATAACAAGGAGTTCGAGATTTCACCAAAATGAGTGGTTTGAATTTCGTTTGTTTCGATCCTTCCCATGCCAAAGCTAGAGTGGCCAAAGCATCTACCATTTGATTCTCTTCTCATGGTAAATGTACAAATCTACACTGAGTGAAAGACAATAGGACGGTAGATGAATAATCCCAGTACAGTTTCAGCTTATCTTCTCTCACTTCCCATTCGTTGGAGATCTGTTTTACCACTAGC